>JAJOZX010002406.1:0-215000 GCA_023014485.1 Bathynomus jamesi | reverse complement strand
TAAAGTTTGTTTTAAAGTAAGATGAGAAGCAATGTCTGCCTTCATTTCATCTGTTTAATATGTTTATAGACTCTGTGTGTGTGTGTGTAAAAATTAAGCCTCGTATACGCATTTATTCACAACTGATCTCAACAAAAACAAATCAAACAGCAATTCAGTCATCTCAAGGTCAATTCGCACCCTACCAGAAAGAAAAATGAACCGGTTGACCGCTTTGTCAAGAACACGTGACAACCCGAGAAAAAGCGGTCGCTGAATTAATTACTTCTTCAGGATAAACCCTTTGAAGCGAATCTCACTACAGGACATGAAACGGCTCAGTCCGACTATTTATCTGTATATATATATATATACACACACACACCGCATCAAATAAGATGGAAATTTAATGATGGGGTTGTCTAACCTTCTTCGCAATACCTAATTAAAGTCATGACGGAGGGGACCTACAGCTTTACGTGGAATCCGAGCCACAGGTCGGTACATCATCTGAAGGCAGAGGACGGTCACTCATCCAAATACTACCCCGATCTAATGTCGCTTAATGTCGGACTCGACCCGCGTCGGGGTTTCAAAGCAAGCCAAGCCAAAATGACCGAGCCATCCTAGACCTCAAAAAAGATGTAGTCAAACTTTTTCCTTTTTTTCCATCTTGCATACTGTAATGCTATTGTTGCACTCAGAGCATGTATGGGCTTTAGAAAGACGAGGAAGCAAGGTCAAACAACTTTAAATACTGGCTTTGCTTGAACGGATGTTTTTGGAGGATCCGGCATTGCTCGGTTGGTAAGAATATTTATTCCGAAAATACTAAACGCGAACACATTTCCAACCTCACCTGTTTTCCGCAGTTTCGCACTCAAATGTCTTTTATTTATTTATTTAAACGCTTCCGCTTTTACCTTCGTCCCAATTTACCCCTCAGTTTGGGGATTTCCTTCATTCTCGTCTTTCTCCCTACCCCTGTGCGTGCCTCTCGCTGCCACTCTCGCAATGAAACTCGTTTTCATTCTGCAAATGTGGATTCGCGTTAAAGCTTCTTTTGGGGCGTGTTTTCCTCCTCAAACTGATTTTGTTCAATAAATAATTAATCAATGAAAGGAATGTAAGACGCTCGTCATTCGTTATTTTATTTGCGTCTTTAATACTTCACCTCCGTCAATGAATAATCTCGCCTTATATCTTTTATGGCATATATATTATTATTATTATTATTATTATTATTATTATTATTATTATTATAAATAAAATAATAAATAATATATATATATATAATATATATATATATATTATATATATATATATATTATATGAGATTGAACTCGGAATGGTCCCCTGAGGTCTTTTATGACACAACAGACCGTGCATGGAACAAGGAACTCTTCTGGGAAAATTAAATCAACTATAGTCTGAATAAGTAATGGTAAATGAGAAACACTATACTTTTTATTTTTCACGATGTTAGCCCGACGTGGGCAACAGGTCACTCGCAAAGAGGCCCCAAAAATATAGCTTTCCTCACCAGCTATCTGCAAAGCAGATAGGATCCAGCTTTGGGACAGGATCTAGGGGTTACAGCTACACCTAGCCTACTATATCCAGAACCTCAATATAAGCAAAAGACTCGTTGCATTCGCGTCGGATTGAATACATCAAAGAAAAAGGGGTAACTATTGTATTTTTAGCCAAAAACCAAAACTTAAACCTCAACTGGCAAAATTGAGCGTCCACTTTTCAAGGCACATAACATGTCCGTTTCATGATGGGATTGAACTCAGAAGAGTTCCTTGTTCCATGCACGGTCTGTGTGTATTATATATATATATATATATATATATATATAGAGAGAGAGAGAGAGAGAGAGAGAGAATTGACAAAAGTAAATAGACGCTACGATGATTTTTATCCATCAAAAACTATGGCAATACCAGTGGTGTCTATTTACTTTTGTCAAAACTCTGAACAGTATATATATTTTTTCAGATTTTTTCCAGATTTTTTGCGTGAACGATTGAACTTCCACTCTGAATTAATTAACCTCAGATCTTTGGTGTCTGGTTCGTTCCCACCGATCTGACCGAAATAAAATCAGTATTACGAATTGAAATGTTTGGTGAAAATCCTGACAACTTTTTATTTTATGTTATTTAATCGAATTTTTATACCGGAACTGAAATAGTCGGTAAAATACGTCGAACGATATAGACACGATTTTACGGTGTACACATTTGCATTGCGAGAGAATACGCGTCCGTTTCGCCATTACAGACAGATCATTTTGGTTGTTTTACGTCTGGCTGCTGAACGCGCTTCAATAAATTTTAAAAACTAGTCGTTTTTCCGAATCTTTTCCCATATCGTACAGTTGTTGTACCGCATAACTTGGAAAATTTAAATACAGTATTTTTGCAGTTATCCGTGAATCGAGTTAACTGTGACTTACTAATTATCATTGTATACTTATCCTTGATCATGACATGGAGTTAACCATGATATGGCGCGGTGTTTACATCCACGGCTCGCCTCTCGAAAGCCCACTAGAACGCGTCCCAGTCAGTGTCTCTACTAGTGATGTAGCGGATGTCATTTTTTTCACATCCGCGGATGCGGATGAGGATGTTTGATTTCAACATCCGCGGATGCGGATGCGGATGTCTACATTTTCGTTATTTTTTAGGATATATTTGAGATTTGTTGTGTTTAACGTATATAATAAGTTATTATATAGAGAGAGCTGTAGCTATAATGTAGTATAATTGATTAATTGTACAATAATTGCTGTACTTTTCTCTGAACATATAAAATAATATCAAGCATCTAACTAATATAGAAATCAATTAGTGAATTCGTCTGCAAATAAATTCGTTATATTTTGTTGAGTTTCAGCCACAATTAGAAACCATAATTGTGTTACCAGGATGCGGGACGTGAACCAAACTCAAATGCACCCCACCGACCTCTTTCCCCAACCTCCTCCACCCTTAGAGAAAGAGATTTTTAATTAGCTTGATAACTATTTATATTAAGTTTAAAGTTTTATTAGGCATATTTATAAATGAGTAATTAAAATAAAGTAAACTAAGATGTTCATCGTTTAATGTTCAAACTTAATTATAGGAAGGTTATGCTTAAGGAACATTAATTTTTCTGCCTTTTCTGCTGCCAGTCTGTTTCTCTTTTCATCATATATTAATCCAGCACTGCTAAATAATCTCTCGCTTGGTACGTTTGTTGGAGGACAGGCTAAATGTTTCCTTGCAAGTTTACTCAAGTATGGATAGATATTCTGCGTATTTTTCCACCAACTAATAGGATTGTCACATGCAGCCAGGCGTTTTTCTTGGTGATAGCTCTCGATCATTTTTACTACATCTTTTGACATCGCGTAGGTCTCGTCATTGCTGCTTGACTCAAGAAACTGAGAGACAGATTCTGTGATAGATTTGCTTGTTGAAGGTGTTGGTTCTGTCACTGAAACTTTTATTCTTTTGGTGGGTGGCGAAGCGACAGATTCAAGAGATTGAAGCTCTTCAACTGCTTTGCCAAGTGATGATTTAACTCGTTCTAATGTACTAGGTGAAAATAACTTAGCTTTGTAACGTGGATCTAAGTAGGTTGCAAGAGAGTAACTTCATACAAGAACAGCCTCTCGTCTTGTCGCTTGCATCACTTTTGCGCACAATGAACTAGTTCTATTAATATAGTAGAATTTGATAATTTCCGCTTATTAATGACATTTTATCTCAACGGTCCACATCCGCACGACATCCGCAGTCCAAAGTGCGGATGCGGATGCGAGAAAATGTGCGGATGTTCCGCGGATGCGGATGTGACCTACATCACTAGTCTCTACACACTTCATCGAGTACATATGCGCGCTTGTGGCTTCAGATATCGTCACGTCTTGTGGTGAGTGCGGACTAATTAATTGATTATTAACTGTAATAGAGTAATAATGCGTGTGGTGGCGCGCGAAGTGGGAGGCCAGTCAGTGGTGGCAGGCAGCAGCGTCTGCACCACCCACATACCTGCTGGGTATACTGAGTTAACCGTGGAATCGGGTTATCCGTGATCATGAACCGCCCCTCAGTCACGGATAACTGAGTGAGGGAATTATCGTACCTCGTGCAAATGGAAATAGTTTTAAAATTTGTGTTTTTCAGTATGTCTCCATATATTAATGCGGGAAGGAGGGGTCAAGGGGTGAACGCCCGCAAAAATGCCCCATAAGGAAAAGGCCTCCCCTTTTCCTCAGGAGTGTAACTCACTTCCATATTAGCCATTGCGCTATTCTACCTAAAACAAAAAAAGCTCCAAAACAAGACAAATGTGAACATTTGTTTTAGTTTTAATGTATTATTTTTGTAAATTTAATTTAAAATAAAGTTTCCTATGAGAATAGACTTGGGACACCGTATATATATATATATATATATATATATATATATATATGATGAATAAAACCACGAAGGAACGGAAACAGAGTGGTGCTCAAGCGCTTTCGTCTAATGACATCCTCAGGAACACTTTGTTCTTGGTTGATCTGTATCAATGTCGAAAAACTCGTCTGGGTTTTCCACTTCCATCACGGACTTGACTTAGGGGTGCTAAATACAAATTTAAATTATTCTCTAAGCAATTCACTTATTTCTTTCGGGTCATTTGTGTATTCGGCCTCCCCGTCTATCAACGGTCCAATACTCTCCTTACACTGCTTTTTCCTTTTCGCAAACGTGTAGAAGTATTTTGGGTTATTTTTTATGTTTTCTGCTACCTTGTTTTCCTCCTCGTTTGTCTTATGTATGAATGTTTGCTTTAGGTCCATTTCTATTTCGCCAAGTTTCCTCTCTAATTTGAGTCTCTTTGCATCAGTTCTGCATCTGTGGAGATGTTTTACGGTTTGTCTTCGTTGTCTGAATAGAGTCCTGATTTTCCTCTCGAGCTTGCTACGTTTTCTTTCCTGTCTCTCTCTGGAATATGTTTCAGTATTATAGGTTTGGTTTCCGTCTCTATTATACATAGTATTTCTTGTGGAGTCTTCTCGTGTAGCAGCAATTCCTAATTTACCTCCTTTAAATCTTTATTTACGTTTTCCCAATTTGCTTTCTTTAAATTTATGTTTATGCCTTCAAATATTCCATCTGCCTCTCTAGGATGCGTGTTCAGACCTCTGGGTGCTAACTTCAATTGTATATCGATGAGGTTATGGTCGGAGAACTGTGTGCGCGTTACTTTTTTATTTATTATTATCTCGTTGTTATTTGTCCAGATTAAATCCAAAATGTTCTCCTTTCTCGTGGCTTCACCAATTTCCTGGGTAAGGGCGTAATGTTCCATAATATCTAATACCATTGTTGCTTGGGTTCTGTCATCTTTAGTAATGTTGCCATGAAACTTCTCAACATATATAACTTCGTCATTTTTCTTCCATGATATGAATGGGAAATTAAAATCTTCGAAAATTAGCATATTTGTTGCTGGAGTTTCAAGTAATTTTAATGTTTTCTATTTCATTTGTAGCAAATTGGAATTCACTTTTTGTGGTGTTTGGTGGTCTGTAGATGTTCATAATGGTTAGGTTCAGTTCTTTTACTTCTAATATAATAACTTCAACTGTGCTGTTTGATTTCTTTACCCTCACTTCACATGTGTTTTTCACGTAGATACAACACCCTCATCTTCGTCTAGCCACTCTATCTGCTCTGTTGTTGTCCAGCAATGTTATTTCAGTATTCTTGATGCAGTTTTCACAGCCTTTTTCGCACTTATGTAAGTGTGTTTCCGTTAGGCATATGATATCTATGCTGGTTTCCGTAGCTAAATTTTGCAGGTATTGTAATTTGCAGTCTGCATGGTCCGTATAGAGGCCTTGTATATTTGTGTATAATACATTTACCGGGTTTCTAATCTTCGTGTTCGATTTTCCTAAATGATGGTCGTTTCCTGGTCGATATCGGTTCCTGTTTGGTGTTATTGGTTGGGCCGCTGCATTTGGGAGTATTATGGTTGCGGCCCGTGATACCACTGTTGTTGTTGTATTATTGGTGGGTGGTGTTGAATAGGAGGGTGATGTGCGTAATGTTGTGGTGCATATGTTTACGGCGTTCTGTCTCTCCTTGTTAGAAGGACAAGCTGAGCTTTTATTGCCCTCATTTCTTCTAAAAAATATATTTCATTACTCTTGCTATTTCTTCTATATCGAATATGATCCGTTCTTTCCCGTTCTCTTCTTTGCGTACCCTTTATGTGATAAAGCGGGCACTCTATGTTCAGGCATTTTTTTCTCAGTAATTGACTGTCTGCACATACGAGGGTGAAAAAAGTTGCAGTTTGGTCCGTACCTGCACTTCCCATTCTTCATCATATAGAAGCATTTTGTAGGGTAAGTATATATATATATATATATATATATATATATAATATATATATATATATATATATATATATGAACCAATTCTCGTGATATTACAAAATAATGTGCAAATAAAGAAAAACCGCGTTATTTTCCTTTCGTTACCTAAAACCTCTTTTTCGATGCATTCGTCAATTTCTTTTGAGATTTGCTTCGCTTTTGTATCGCATTTTCGATAATGGATGATGAAGAGGTCTGATGAGATTTGCACTCCACGAGGTATAAATGCAAATAAATGGCGGCTTTCCTTCTTTTAATACACACACACACACACACACACACACACACACACATATATATATATATATATATATATATATATAACTGCAAACAACACGCAGTATAATTAATGTAAAGAACGACGCTTGTGTAGAAGAACGTCCGCACAAGATGGGAGAGAGAACGAGCAAATGAAAAATGAGGCACCTCTCAGGAATCGAACCAGGGATCATCCAATTGCCGGTCGGATATGCTAACCACTGCACGAAGGTCCCCGATCAGTCACAACTCGTAATTCTCCTACATGCGAGCGGAATCAAATGCCCTGAGGGGGCACCTTCTCATGCCGTACATATATACATTTTAACTGCAAACAACACACAGTATAATTAATGTAAAGAACGACGCTTGTGTAGAAGAACGTCCGCATTTGCTCGTTCTATCTCCCCATCTTGTGCGGACGTTTTTCTACACAAGCGTCGTTCTTTACATATATATACATACATACATATATACACACAGGGTGTTTCATAACATGTGAAACACACGTTCAGGATGGATTCAGCACCTGAAAACAATGAAAAATGTTTGTATAAACATATGCCCGAAATCGCTTTGTTTCCGAGTTACAGCTCGTTTTGTGTTCAAGCAATTCTTTCCGCAAACTGTTTACAAACACTGCTTGCCGACAATGTTTGTGAATGTGTACGAGACTTATTTCATGTATGGCTTTGCCGATTGTAATGTTTCGTACACTCTATGACATGTTTCAATATCGTTGAGTGTAGAGCCATCAGTCAGTCAGAGGTGCATCGCGGTGTTTCATTGTTCGTATTCATAACTTCTTACCGTGAACAAGTGCCGTCCGGTGAAAAAAAACCTTAAAAGTTTTTGTGCTTATTCACTGATAGTGTGCATTTGAATCGAGAATGGAAACTTATTCAAACAGAGAAATGGCAGACATGCATCTTATGTATGGACTTGCCGAGTGTAATGCGACTGCAGCAAGACGTCTGTATGCGGAAAGGTTTCCGAATCGGCGTCTGCCAGATAAGAAGACCTTTCAGAGAATAGACGAGCATCTTGGTGATACAGGATCATTCAACAAGCGAGTTTCAGATGGTGGTAGACCAATCAGCGCCAGAACTGTTGAGTTGGAGGAGCGGGTCCTGAATCGCGTGGAGGAACATCCTGGTGTCAGCACCCGAAGGATAGCAGCAGCAGAGGGTATAAGATATGCAAATGTGTGGAGAATTTTACGGGAACAACAGCTTTACCCATATCACATTCAGAGAGTACAAGGCCTTACTGAAGCTGATTTCCCACCACGAGAGGCTTTTTGTACTTGGTTCCTTCAACAGTGTGCTCGCGATCCTCTTTTTCTATCCTCCGTATTGTTTTCTGATGAGGCTGCCTTCACAAGAAATGGCGTGATCAATTTTCACAACACTCATCAGTCATCACTGGGCCGAAGAGAATCCGCATGCCATCATCCAGTCAAGGACTTATTGCCGACAACTTAATCGGTCCTTTTGTTTTGCCTGGAAGATTAACAGGAGAATCGTATCCTCATTTTAGTCGAGTAGCCAGAGACTATTTGGATGATCATTTCCCTGATAAATGGATAGGCCGTGGAGGACCCATTGCGTAGCCTGCCCGCTACCCGGACCTGAATCCACTCGATTTTTACCTGTGGGGATCATCTGAAATCCATCGTTTACGTGACGCCCATTGACAACATTGAAATGCTTCGCCAACGTGTAGAACAAGGATGCCAGAAAATCCGAGCAATGCCTGGAATCAGGCAGTCTATGACGAGGGGTGTTCAGGCGTGTATTCAAGCGCAAGGCGGTCATTTTGAACACTTCCTTTAAAGGTAAGGCGGATACTCGCTGGAACACAAAACGGGCTGTAACTCGGGAACAAAGCGATTTCGGGCATATGGTTATATAACATTTTTTCATTGTTTTCAGGTCCTGAATCAATCCTGAAAGTGCGTCTCACATGTTATGAAACACCCTGTATATACGACAAACTCAAGATACTTTTGGTTTTTTCATAATTTTTTATTTGATAATAAAAGTCAGTAAATAACAACAGATTTACCGAATCAATATATTTAGAATCATGTTTATTTCCCCTTTCTCTTATGTCAAGTTGACACACGTTCTGAACTTCTGACATTCCATTCATTAGTTTTGCTGTTTGTTCTTGAGGACAGGCATTGTGGTGTCTATTTACTTTTGTCAACCTTATGTACTGTGTGAATATATTTATATATAATATATGAGAGAGAGAGAGAGAGAGAGAGAGAGAGAGAGAGAGAGAGAGAGAGAGAGAGAGAGAGAGAGAGAGAGAGAGAGAGAGAGAGAGAGAGAGAGAGAGAGAGAGAGAGGCTTATTAATAGGTTGTTTTATCAGGCCAAGGTACGACTCCACCGAAGATGTCTGTAAAAAAACTTATATAATTGGCATCCTCATTTTCTTACATAGTTACAGATTTACAAACTAACAAAGATACTAGTACCCACTCTCGGCTAGTCCAAGAAGGAAACTGAAAAAAAAAAAATTATGCAAATGAGTAGTTATGACTGAGTGTAAGATATTCCCAAAAACTTTTTGTAAAAAAAAAATCATCTAAAAACCATTTACGCTCATCATCGCTGTTTAATGTATCAAAATTAATGTTTAGACAGTTAAAGTCCTCGACTATAATAGATTCCTCTTGAGTGACTATTCGACTTAATAAACTAAAAAGTCTTTATTGAGAAAACGAGAAGCACTCTCACTCCCGAAGAAAGTTGGGGATCGACAAAAAAAGACTTCGCGAGAGCGCGCGTCCAATTAGGTCCGTGCGTGCGCATAATCGGGAGAAAGGTATGATATTTGCGTAATGGAGGTACATTTCTTAAGTATTTTTCCTTACAATTTACGTAATAATATGAAGACTATTTAGGAGGATTTTTACGGCTTTCTTTTATTAGTTTCATCAGTATAATACTCTTGTTTCATTATTTTCTCTGTTTAATTTGCATTAAAAAGTATTTCTACAAGAGTTTCTTATCCTTTCATTATCATAAGAGGTTCTTTGAAACGGCTCAAATATAATGCAAGGTTTCAAACAGTAATCTAGTTCCGAAGAAATAATTAATATATATATATATATATATATATATATATATATATATATGCCTGGAATAGTAATTACACTACAGTACTCACTCACTTATCCGTGATTGAAGGGCGGTCTGTTATCACAGATGACCCGATTTCACGGTTAACTCAGTATATCCCGCCGGTGAGTAAGTGGTGCAGTTGCTGCTGCCCGTCACCACTGATTGGCCTCCCACCTCGCGTGCCACCATACACAGTATTATTACTGTATAATATAAAATTAAGTATTTTGTACTCACCACAAGGCGTGAAGATCATCCGCTTCAGAAGATTGTAACCCCTCCCTCTGCTAACATTGGGAGCCGCGGAAGTAAACACCGCCGCAAATCACGGTTAACTCAGTATCATGATAACGGATAAGTGCACAATGGTTACAATTATTAAATCCCTGTTAATTCGATTGACGGGTGAGTGAATCACGAATAATCGCGAGTACTGTGTATATATATATATATATATAATTTATATATATATATATATATATATATATATATATATACATATATAGGCGCCTCGGTGGTGTAGTGGTTAGCGTCGCTGACTACGAATCCATCGGCCCTGGGTTCGAGACCCGACGGCAGCCGGCGCGCAGCAAAACCCAGCTGTTCGTCTTCCACACAATAAGAAAGTGGTTGGTAGATAAATGGGTACCCTAAGTGGCCTAGTGGTTAAGACGCTGGGCTGCTGATGGGGCGTGGTTCGGATTCCACGTTAAACTGTAGGTCTAAGGTGGAGTGAAAAGCTTGACCTTCGTCAGAATGAACAATTCGGGCGGAAGCTAACCAAAGGTTCCAAATATTCTAAACAAGGAATAGTTCCCCTCACTGAAAAGGAGTGGAGAAAATACAGTTTTTCGCATGCATCTATAATGTTTAGGTTTATTTAACCTTCGTAAGGGCATAAGCCATATACCGGGTGTCTCAAAATAGATGGAACCCATTGACATGATAATAATTTATTACTCAGAAAATAAACTCCAAAAAAGATTACATTTCCTGGAAGCTGATATGATAACAATTAAAAACTGAAGATTTGAGGTCTCTAGATCAAAGGATACATTTATTAGAGCACATGTTCCAAATGACCGCCGTTGCGCTGCAGACACACTTGAAGCCGACGAGCGAAGTTGTCAATCACCCTGACACCCTGCACAGAGTGCAAGGGCCTCTGAAGCACCTCGTCTGGGGCTTGTGTGCCCCAGAACACATTGTTCTTGCTATTGACATACCTACTGAGCAAGAAGTGTGCTTCGTCGCTGAACCAACATCATCAAGAAAGTCAGGATCCTCTTCGATCTTGTTCTCGAACCACCGGCACATCACAACACGTTTTGCCATGTCAGCTGGTGTGAGTTTATGCTTGATCTGGATCCTGTATGGGTACAGCTGAAGATCCTTGATCAAGATTCTTTGCACTGACGCACGTGAAAGACCCAGATCTTGGCAACGTCTTCGGATTGACTTTTTCGGACTCCTTCCGACAGAATCTCTCACCGCATTCACATTGTCAGGAGATCTTGCAGTCACCTTCCTGCCAGATCTGGGTGTTTCTGCTTTCTTGTTGAGATTGTTTACTGATCCTGTGGCTTGAAATTGTGTGCCCAACATAAATTTGGCTTTTCTGGGGATAATTGTTGAAGTTGAACTTCCTGCGAAATTTCGCTTGCACAGTTTTGAATGATTTCGTCTCCAATAAGTAGTGACGCAAAAAAAATTTTCCTCCTTTGTCCAAGGCATTTTGATTGATAATTATAAGTTGTTATCGTCTCCTCTCTTCAAATCTGAAAAAATAGAACGAGAACATTAATATTGGCAGAATTATTAGCAGTGACATGGGTTGCATGTATATTGAGACACCCTGTATATGTCTTTTTTTCAGTGAAATTTTAGGAAAGGTTAGGTTAAATTATGGCCGATTAGATTACACTACGCAGACTTATGTTAGCGTATATAAATACTTAGTTATTAATTATTATTTTTAGTATTCAGTTTTTAGTATTCAGTTCCAATACGTTTTATAGATTAGATTATGTTAGGAATGTGACTTACGGTAGTTAATGGTGCTTTTGCAATCACATTATACTTAAAACAATATTTGTATTCACGAAGCAGATCGAAATAAGCGAATTAAATATAATAATTTGGTTGTTTAACCTCTTTCGCAATATCTAACCGAACCACGGTCGTTACATCATCTAGACGCGGAGAACCGGTTCCCCTATCCAACTACCATCCAAACCCAACGTAGCTTAACTTCGCTGATCGATGAGAAGCTACATTAGCTACGAGGTAGGTATACCGAAAGTAAGGGAATTAATTTTCTATTACACACCCACACAGTTTTATTTATTTATTTTGACATCATACAGAAATAAACGCAAAATACCAATTCAAACATTCAAACAATACACACGTCTGTTGTAACGGAAGGTTTCAAATTGCAATTATTCACAGTTCTTGGTCCCGTTTGTGTAGAACAAGCCTGAGGCGATATGTTTGTATCTGTTTATTAGAACGGATGTATTTGTTTTGTCTCGATGACACACAATTTTATGGTGTATCTTGTTCCTGATGAATGAATTACGCACGCGGAACTGTGTAGCCAGCAGTGTCGGCAATACAAACTAACGACACACGCAAGGAAATAATTAGGAATTTGATTATATATATATATATATATATATATATATATATATATATATATATATATATATATACTATATGATCAAAAGTATTCGGACACCGCATGGTTTTGGGAAAATGGTTTTATTATGGCATTTAGTAACCAGTAGGTCCACCCTTTGTTTATTACAGCGTCAACACGTCGAGGCATACTTTCCACCAGTTTTTCGGTAAGTCTGTGCAGGAATGGCTCGCCATTCCTCTTGCAGAGCTGATGCAAGAGATGCAAGTGAAGCCGGGCGTGGTGTGCGGTTTCGTATCCGTCGCTCCAGTTCGTCCCACATGTGCTCGATTGGGTTGAGATCGGGGCTCTGAGCAGGCCAGTCTAACAAATCCACCTTATTTTCACGAAACCAGTCCTGCACACGCCTTGCAGTATGGCAGGAGCTCGATCCTGTTGAAACAAACAATGGCCATCTCCGTAGTATTGCCACAGTGTAGGGAGGGCCGAATTGTCCAGAACGTCGAGATAAACGTCAGCGTTCATGGTAGTGGGTATAACAACCAACGGGCCGAGCCCTAGCCAGGAAAAACAACCCCATACCATGATGGACCCTCCACCGAACTTCACCGTTGGACGTACACAGTCAGGAAGAAGCCGTTCTCCGGGATGTCGCCACACCCAAACACGCCCATCAGACTGGAAGAGTGAATACCGCGACTCGTCGCTCCAAAGAACAGTTTTCCAGTCCTCCACGGTCCAGGAACGACGGGAGACACACCAGGCCAAACGACGCGTGGCATTAACTTTTGTAATCAGTGGCTTGTGTACAGCTGCTCTACCATAATAACCGAGTCTGTGCATCTCTCTGCGGATAGTTACAGTACTAACGGAGGTACCGGATGCTCTTCCTACCTCCTCAGCGATGGAAGCGGCAGAGGACGTGCGGGACTTTTTGACATGTCGTACCAGACTTCTTCTATCACGTTCCGTCAGTTTGCGTGGTCGTCCGGAACGTTTTTTCGCGTTAGTTGCACCGTCGTGCTTCCATCTCATGATAACATCCGCTACAGTCGACTTTGGTATATCCTGTTTGGCTGCAATGTTTCGTATAGAAACGTTACTTAAATAGCATCCGATGACGAGTCCACGTTGGAACTCGGAGAGTTCACGTCCGCGCGGCATGGCTTCACAACAGTTACTGATAACTTAACAGAACACCTCAGCATTATAGTTTCGCCACGCTTTTTCCCAGCATACCTTTCGGCGAAGGTGATATTTGCAGAAATGCGGATTTTCCGGGGTGTCCGAATACTTTTGATCATATAGTGTATATATATATATATATATATATATATATATATATATATATATATATAAACATTTTGTTAGCTTCCGCCCGAATTGTTCATTCTGACGAAGGTCAAGCTTTTCACGCCACCTTAGACCTACACTTTAACGTGGAATCCAAACCACGCCCCACCAGCAGCTCAGCGTCTTAACCACTAGGCCACCCAGGGTACCCATTTATCTACCAACCACTTTCTTTATTGTGTGGAAGGATGAACAGCTGGGTTTTGCTGCGCGCCGGCTGCCGTCAGTCACCGGGTCTCGAACCCGGGGCCAATGGATTCGTAGTCAGCGGCGCTAACCACTACACCACCGAGGCGCAGTATATATATATATATATATATATGATCGCCAGCTGCGCTTTGTGCAACTAAAGCTCCCCAAACACAACTTACGGGTGGGGGGGGGGAGGGGGAGAAGGGTGGTCCCCTAAATGACTAGGGTAATCTGCACCAAATTTAGTATGCACATTAAGGGAGAATCAGGGACGGTTTTAGTAACACACCCGTTCCTTCCAGTCACAGGAAAGGGGGACTGGGATGGGCGGGTTCTCCCTTAATGTGTATACTAAATTTGGCGCAGTTTACTCTAGTCGTTTAGATGTGTATAAACGAACGTAGAACATCAGGCAGACATCATCCTCATCATCATCTCTCTCTCTCTCTCTCTCCTCTCTCTCTCTATATATATATATATATATATATATATACACACACTGTATATACAATAAAGTAAAAAATAAGTCCATTTGAGGAATTACATACATCGAAATAAGTCTAGTCTCCAAGGTCATAAAGCCAAATTTTTATATTCAAAATGGAACGGAATTACATCGAATGGAATTACGTCGATTCGTAATTATCGAGGATTCTCTCGAATCATCAATTAAAAATAATGGAAGAAAATGATGGAATGGAATTAAAAGTGAGAGAGTGAATCCTTTTTTGCAATGTCGATGGAAGGTTATAGAGTAATTGAAGTTTTAAAGCTTAATTTTCAGGGCTAGAAATATTGTTGTGACGAGGGACACAAACGAGTAACAATGAACAAGAACAAGTAACAATTAATGGGTGATGGGTGTTCATTAATGCTCTGAATTGTCACGTGAGTATAATTTCAGCGTGATCGGTGTATTTTTTCTTTGCTAACTACAGTAAGATTAATGGATCTTTTCCGTTTGGGGGCTAGCAGCGAATTTTAATGAAAATCGGTGTACTAATGTAGTTTTGGTCACTGATTTAAAAAAAACTCGTTTTTTTGGAGAAATGAAAAAAAAACGTTAGAGCACTTTAAATAATTAATGCGTTTTTAACGAAAATATCATGACTTAACCTAACCAATCGTCAAGGGCGTACAGTTGACCTAACTGGGCATTAATTCTTGATTTTTTCTGCTACTTTTACGGATCTGCCGGGATCCTTCAAAAAACGTATTCTTCGTAAAGTTGCACTTTTTACCGTTTGAACGACGCTTTTGGCAACGAAAGAACTGGGTATTTTTATCAAAGGAACACACTTTCCCACACTTAGAGCACTTTTGCATAAACAGTAGCAGTTTGTGACTCTGGCTAAATTTAGCACAATTCTCTGTAACTAGTTTAAGCTAGTTAAAACACGTATTAATTATTTAAAGTGTTCTAACATGTTTGTTTTTCATTTCTCCAAAAAAAGAAAGTTATTTTTGAAACCAGTGACCAAAACTACATTAGTATACCGATTTTCATTAAAATTCGCTGCTAGCCCCAAAACGGAAAAAACCCAGATTAATTATCAAAAAATAATTTAGAAATAAGTTAATTACAATTATTTGATTGACATGCAATGGTTAAATCGTCTGCTATAAAGTGTGTACATTTATATATTGCTCTTAATACCAGGTTAGGTTTGTTATAAGCTCGTTGTTTTGTAAAATTATTATTATTATTAAATATAATCGTATATCTGTATCTCCTTTTTACTATTATTATTATTATTATTAATTATTATTAATTATTATTAAATAAATATCTATATCTCCTTTTTAAGTATTGAGGTCACATTCGCTGTTTTAAAATTTGGAGGAACAATCCGATACACAGACATGTATAGGTAGACTGGACACTGTCGTATTTAAACAGCTTTTCGATGGACTGTTTTTCCCCCCGACGCTCGGACTTTCACAGGCCTGCAAATCTTTCTGACACGCTAGCTTCTACCAAATGTTCGAGAAAAAGTAAGTGCGTCGATACAGTGACGGCATTCTTGACACACTGCGTGCAACACCAGAGGCGCCAACATAGCCACACAACTAAACAGCCTCTTCATTCTTAAAATACAGAAGAACATACACATATACCACATCAAGCAGGATACTCAAACTCCTCCCCAGACATAACGTTCTGTTCCCCCTCACTAGCAACACATACACACTGGAGAACAGAAAAACAACTGTCATCAGACCACCTACCCATCATCATTACAACACGTTCTACACTCTGCCCCAACAGCCTGAGGCACACATACAGAAATTACAAGAAAGCCGATTGGGAACAGTTCAAAATACAGAATGAGGAACAGTTCACCACATTAAACAGCACACCCTTCCTAAACATCAATACAACACTCAAGACATTTAATCAGATCATCAATAATGCAAACAAATACATACCCAAGGGCAACATTAGGAAATACAACCCAAATTACACTAGAGAAATAGCCCACCTCATGAGGCAACGTAACAACCTCAAACATAACACACAAACACCACACACAGAAGCCATAAAACAGCAGATACAACGGCTCAACACAGAAATAAACAACAAACTCAAAGAAAAACAAACAGAAACATTTAGGGAATTCATAACAACACTAAACCATTCCACAGATACATCCAGGCTATACAAGACTATAAACAGCATTACCCACTCTAACAGCGGCATTCACACCTCACACGCGGCTATCTGTCGCAGCCAAAATAATATCACAACATATACACAACATGCTAACATTCTAGTTAATCACTACGCAAAGATAAGTCACTTAAAGAGAGCTAACAACCAGAAACACGCAGACAGACAAACAGCCAGAAACAAAAAAACCTACAGACTCGACACGACCATTACACCCTTCACTACAGACCAGACCACCAAGATCATCAAAAACATTAAGAATTCGATGGCTACTGGACCAGACAACATATCTAACATACACCTTAAACACTTGGGTCCACAGGGAATACTAGCTCTCACAAACATCAGCACATATTCATACCAACACTGTATTATTCCTGACATATGGAAACAAGGTAAAATTATTACTCTACTCAAACCAAACAAAATCCAACAGAACCAGCTTCCTATAGACCCATTACTTTACTATGCACACCTTCCAAAGTAACAAAAAGACTAATCTTACAAATCACCAACCCACACATACCACTATCGCCTACTCAACATGGATTCAGACTTCACCACTTAACCACGACATTACTCATTAACCTCACGCAGCACATCATGGATGGCATCAACTCCAGACGACCAGCTCAACGTACACTATTAGCAACAATAAACATTAGTAAAGCATTTGATGCTATCCCACGCTTCCCTCTCATAAACAAAATACTCAACACAAACATGCACAATAACACCAAAAGGTGGCTGAGCAACTATCTTTCAGGAAGATACTCACATGTCACATTTAATGGCAAGTCATTCAAAAACAAGCTTTTTCCGAACGGGGTCCCTCAAGGCTCTGTTCTCTCACCAACACTCTTCAACTTATACATGCATGACATTCCAACACCCATAGATAACAAGCTTACTTTATCATCATATGCAGATGACATCACTCTAACATCCACCCACAACAACACCGACACTGCTACAAATAACCTACAAACATACATAAACAGTATACAAGACTTGCTCACACACAATAGACTCAAAGTAGCGCCCACAAAATCAACCATCACCTTGCTTACAAGCAACACAAAAGAACACCAGATAACTCCACAGCTTACACTAAACGACATCAACATTCCACACACTCACAGGACCAACATACTTGTGGTCACATACAACACATCATTATCTTTTGCAAACCACATTCGGGACATTAAAAACAAATGTACGTCAAGACTTAACACGCTTAGGGTACTAACAGGCACAAACTTTGGACACCAGCAGGAAACAACATCACTCATATACAAACAATATATTCGCTTAGTTATGGACTATGCTAGCCCATGCTGGGCACCCATTATCTCAAACACACACATAAACACCTTACAGACAATACAAAACAACGCACTTCGTATCATTACAGGATGCACTCAACCACCAATAGAACACCTGCACACAGGAACAAAAATACTGAAAGTTAGGGAACATTTAGACATGAGGGGAACACAATTCATGGCAGCAGCGACAACTAACCCACAACACCCTTGCCACTACATGTACAATCATGCACCAACACCTCGCACCATTAAGGTAACACCAGAGAGACATTATAACCAAATACTCCATTCCATACCACGCCCCACAGACATCACACAGTACAGAAAACACACACACACACACACACACACACACACCTAACCCACAAAGCACTGACACGACTCGGTCCGAATGCGGTCCTAGGTGCGAAGCCGCCACCTATTGACAGGTCAGAGACTAGCCCGAGCAGATCGGATCGAGTTAACTTAGCACGATTCCGATGTGGACATCACCCCAACTTACAGACATATAAACACAGACTAGACAACTCCACAGACGACACCTGCCACCTGTGCCAGGACACACCACAAACAATTGAACACATTATGACAGACTGTACCGCTCTAGCACAACAACGAACACAACACAACATCACTAGTGCACTGAACCTCTGGTCCACTCCGGAGAGGGCGATCGGGTACCTGCGTGCCGCCGGCTTGCTCGATCAGGGTGGGCTGATCGGCTAACCAACAACAACAACTGCGTGCCTCTAAAAGAAGAGACAAGAATGTAATGTTTCCCTCGCTGAAAATACTGGTCATACCAAAACTGAAATATTGTTGTCTTAACGTCTTAACTGACTTAATTCAGTTGAATTTGAACAACTGTTCAGGATTTTTTTAAACAGAATTTGGAATGACGTCACTGTACCGACACATTTACTTTTTCTCGGACAGTTGGTATCAACTAGCGTATCGGAAAGGTTTATGGGCTTGTTACAGTCTGGAAGACAGTGTCTGAACGTCCACAGTTTAGGGTTTATCCATATATGTCTGTGGTCCGATATAGTTTTAATAATAATAATAACAATAATTAGAAGGGCCAGAAACTGCCCAACTGATGTACCCCATTGTTCTACCTCCTTTATTATTTTTACCAGCACTATAGGATTCAAACCCTCGACCTCAGTATCTTCATTTTGCTTATAGGGAAATGGTGTTACCCATGGAGATACGAACGCCGGTCCGATATAATTTAATTATATTTAACGTCTTAAGCTTTCATTCGTTAGTTCTTTTAAATGTTTAGGACGTGCTAAATCTGGTTCTGACGACTAGTTAATCTTAAGTTTATCTATCCAGGGTGTCCCATAAGTCCTGCCTCAAAGGCTAATCTAATTTTTGTACGTTATGGGGCGGGACATTTGGGACACGCTGTATATCGCAAAATCTCGTCTTCGAAACTCGTTATATCGCTAAATATTTGGCAATCGTTAAATTGAAACACGTCCCCAGATTTTGGAATGCGCGTAGCATGTAGCATCTTCGGATTTGAAAACGGATGCTAAAAAGCGCGTTCGGAACTTTCGCCGCAGGACTTTTCGCCGCAGGACTTTTCGCCGCAGGGAATTTTCGCCGCCGCAAAAGAATTTTTAAAAAATAAAAAATAAGTTGACGATTGGTTAGGTTAAGTCGTAATATTTTCGTTAGTTTTAACGTTTTATTTGATGGATTCATTTAAAAAATGTCTCCTAAAGATCCTAGCGTAGTTTACGTTCTATTATGTACTTTTGCAACATATCCATATTCTTTTGCCTCCATTTTCTAATATTTCTTGATGAAGTTGCAATTGATGGCATTAGATAACAACCTGCATCATCTAGGCTTGCAGAAGCATCGGCAATTAGTGATCTTGCAGATAATTGGGAGTTAGTAGCAGTCGTTTTCATACTTGCTATTGTGGTGTACACTTTAGGCTTTGATGGGTTTACAGAATGACTATGCTCAACAAATGTTTTGCAAATTACTATTTTAGCGTCACTTTCTAAAATTGTATGCACTCTTGCCTTGCAGTTTTTTATTTCACACTTCCAATACGATTTTATAAAACTTTGACAGTATCTGATATTGCATGTGCAGTATCACTTTAAACCATCAAAAATGGTTTTTAAAAACCTAAGGGTTCAAAACCTTTGAAGTACATGAAATCACTTATTTAAGAGAATGAATAAATGAAAATTTCCAAGTCATCCGGACCAAACCCGACGTATTAGAGAGTTCAGAAAATTTGGTAGGCTTATATTTATATATCTATACAAATTATATATTTTGCGGCGAAAATTCTTTGAGGCGAAAATTCCTTGCGGCGAAAATTCCTACGGCGAAAATTCCTGCGGCGAAAAGTCCTGCGGCGAAAATACCTAGATTGGCTAAAAAGGTATTGAAGATAGTCGCCAGCTTTCTATATTTAGTAATAATTACGTTTCCACTTCAATTTGTGAGAGGATCTATCCCGTTCCATAACGGATTTCTATTCTTGATATATTCCTAAAGTCTCTTCGTATTATGTTTATTATTTGTAGCTCTTAATATCTCATATTCCCTTTTCGCATTTTTAACAAACCTGTTAACCTGTCGTTTTAGCATTCTTTATATCTGCGATTAGCATTATCTAGTTCAGTGGTATTCAAATGGGGGTACGCACGCTCCTTCCTCGTGGTGCGCACGCTATTTCCTCAAGGTATGCATCACCACATCTCAAAGTCGATTTAATTGCAACCAAAGTTTTTGCATCCAAAAAAATTATTTCAGTAGGCCTACTTCATTTTTATGTTTATCTCCAATATTTCTTTTTTTATTATTGGTTTGGCATCATTAATAAATGGGAGACAGATATATTTAGAAAAATATCTTAATTGTCTTAATCCAGAACCATGCCTCATCCTTGCACTCACCAACATTCGTCCACGCATAGAAAAACTTGTTAATGAAAAACAGTCTCACACATCGTATTGACCAGTTTACGGTATGTAGTAACTAAACTATAAAACTGATGATATATGATACTTTTGTATTTTGCATAGATTTGAGATGGAGTATGTAACAATAATTGTCTACGTACAAAAAAGGTGTGGTTTTTGTATTTGTATAAGTTTTGTACAGGACATTTAATTACCTTTGAAATAGAGAAGGGGTACGAGATTCATTTATAATGTTTCAAGGGGTACGCCAATGGAAGAGTTTGAATACCACTGATCTAGTTTATATGACAGATTCTATTTCTACGAGGGCCACTGAATATATTTTGCCCTACCTTTTTTTTTTTCTTTCCAAGTTTCCTTGTAAGTTCCAGAAATTTTGTACACAAGTAGTTACATACCGTTTTTACAAGTTTATATTTTTCCACATAGTCTCCATCCTTTTCTACGGCTTTCCTCCACCTCGAAACAAGGGGCTTTATTCCTTGCTGGTAAAAGTCCGCTGGGTTCAGCTGGAGCCACCTCTTAACCGCTTCAACAACCTTATCGTCACTGAAACTTTCTTTCACGAATAGCATCCTTCATTGGCCCAAACAAATGGAAGTCTGAAGGTGCCAGATGCGGGCTGTATGGTGGGTGGGGTAACGCAGTCAAGCGCATTTTTGTAGTGGCCTCTCTTGTTTGCAAACTGTTGTTTGTAAAAGAAGGACGTCTTCCAGTTTTCTCTCCGGTCGAACTCGCTTTATACGTCTCTGGAGTCTCTGTAGGGTAGCAATATATGCCTCTGAGTTGATTGTTTGTCCTTTCTTCATAATGTCCACCAGAATCACCCCTTTCATGTCCCAGAAGATGGTGGCGATAACCTTTCGTGCAGAGGAAGCCATTTTGAACTTTTTCTTGCGTGGGGAGTCTGCGTAATGCCACTCCATGGATTGGCGTTTTGTTTCAGGTTCAAAGTGGTGTACCAAGTCGAATCCCCAGTCACAATTCGTGAAAGGAAGTCATCCCCTTCTGTCTCGTATCGAACCAACGACTCAGAAGCAATTTCTTTTCTTTGGGCTTTGTGATTTTCAGTTAGTTCGCGAGGAACAAACCGTGAACACACTTTTGAGTATCCCAGTTGCTGAATTATCTTATTCACACTTCCTTCACTAATTCCTAGCTCCAATGACGCGCCGATTTGATCGAATGATGCTGTTAGCACGTTGCACAGTGTGAGATGTCGCAGCCGATGCCGGACGACCGCTGCGTGGCTCATCATCGAGGCTGGCTTTCCCTCTCTCCGATGATCTCACACGTTTAGACCAGCGTCCAACTATGCTTCGATCAACAACAGCATCTCCGTAAACGTTTTGTAGACGTTTGTGAATATTTCCAACTGTTTCCTTGTCCTCGGTTAAGAACTCGATAACAGCTCTCTGTTTACGACGCACATCACTGTCAGACGCCATTTTCGAAACTGCGTTAACCATCGGTTTTATACAAGGGCGTTTAAAAGTGGTTTTATACAAAGAGGGGAGGTTCAAACTGGAAAACTTCGGTTATGTGAAGCGCAGAAAGTTCAAACTTACGGCCCAAAAGACATTTCAGCCCCATGGCCTATTATTTAGCTAATAAAAAAGGGCGGGGCAAAATATATTGAGTGCCCCTAGTATTTTTATTCGGTCCGTGATTTCCCTGTTCCACCATTTTGGTAGCCTGTTCGTGTAATTTCGTTTATTATACGTTCTTGGTACCCAATTCATGTCCATAGTTTATGACGTATCTATGAAGTTAATCGTATCTCTTTAGTTAATCGTATGATAATTAGGCAATTCGAGTCAAACAACTCGCAATTTAATTTAAATTACTTCTATATTCTTCGAAATTAGCTCTTAAGAAGTTTTGGACTCGAAGAACTTTCGTAACTTTTTCGTTTTCAACGTTGAGAACAAATCTAACTATTGTCATCAGTTATTCTCAATGTTTTTGTCAATTTTTTTGTCATCAACTAAACCGTCGTTTGCCATCAAATTTAAATCTAGTTTGTTACGTTACTATTAATGGTCGAATCGGTTACTTTTTGTAAAAATGAATTTTGTTCCAAGATTAAGTAAATTTGACATTAGGACAGTTAAAATCTCCCACTACACACCACTTTTTCGACTTACTAATTCACTTAAGGAATTATACGCGAGTTATGATCCAATTCTTCTATCTGAGCTCGTTCTATACAGTACAGCCAAGTTAATGTGAAATCCTTATCTCCGATTTCTAAAGTAACTACATTAATCTTGACCACAATGTTAACTTTAATTTCCACAAGTTGCGGAATCCGTTTACAAAGCGACATAAAGCCTCCAAACCATTCATCCAAGTTTACGCAGAACACGAAGACTTCCCGCAACCTTCTATACGAAGAAATATTATCTTCTATTATCTCAAATCACTCCAAAAGTAGTTTTGAAGACAGTTTCTTCTATCTGAAGAAGTTCTGTATCATTAAAAGAAGTTATTATATCATCAGACAAGAAGCTTTGATACCCAAAAGAAGGAAAAACTCCCTCTAGAAATGCACCCACAGAAAGAAGTTATAAGTTCTAAATTTAGAAGGTTTTATTTTGATTTTATCTTTGTTCAAAAATTTGTAGCATCCAATTTAAAATTCTTTCTTGTATCAACTCTTATCCCGTTTTAGTTATTAATTTGTTTTGATAGTGGTTAGTTAACCTCCTTCTGTCGTATGACAGAAGGGACCTACACTTTTACGTGGGATCTGAACCACGGGTCGTTACATAATCTGGACGCGGAAAACGGTCTCCCATCCAACCACTCTCCAGACCCAATGTCGCTTAACTTCATTGATTGACGGGAAGCGGTTTTAAGACACTGGCCACGACGTAAACGTTTTAGCTACTGTACAAAAATATTTAATTATTAAATTTAAATGAATTAAAAACAGTTTAATTTTCTTTTATAATTATTATTATTATTATATACAAAAATCTCTGCAAAAATTTTAATTCATTAATGCTATTACGAAAGGTACACCCGTATAATATATATATATATACATTCAACTGCAAAGAACACGCAGTATAAATAACGTAAAGAACGACGCTTGTATAGGAGATATTCCGCGCAAGACGAGAAAGAGAAAACAACAAATGAAAAAATGAAGTACCACCTGGGAATCGAACCCGGGATCTTCCGATTGCCGGTCAGACGCGATAACCACTACACCATGGACTCCACTCTTCCAAATGCCGTAATTCCTCTACATACTCGCAGAAACCAATGCCCCAAGGGGGCACCTCCCGCTTGCCGTAACATTATATACATTCAACTGCAAAGAACACGCAGTATAAATAACGTAAAGAACGACGCTTGTATAGGAGATATTCCGCGCAAGACGAGAAAGAGAAAACAACAAATGAAAAAATGAAGTACCACCTGGGAATCGAACCCGGGATCTTCCGATTGCCGGTCAGACGCGATAACCACTACACCATGGACTCCACTCTTCCAAATGCCGTAATTCCTCTACATACTCGCAGAAACCAATGCCCCAAGGGGGCACCTCCCGCTTGCCGTAACATTATATACATTCAACTGCAAAGAACACGCAGTATAAATAACGTAAAGAACGACGCTTGTATAGGAGATATTCCGCGCAAGACGAGAAAGAGAAAACAACAAATGAAAAAATGAAGTACCACCTGGGAATCGAACCCGGGATCTTCCGATTGCCGGTCAGACGCGATAACCACTACACCATGGACTCCACTCTTCCAAATGCCGTAATTCCTCTACATACTCGCAGAAACCAATGCCCCAAGGGGGCACCTCCCGCTTGCCGTAACATTATATACATTCAACTGCAAAGAACACGCAGTATAAATAACGTAAAGAACGACGCTTGTATAGGAGATATTCCGCGCAAGACGAGAAAGAGAAAACAACAAATGAAAAAATGAAGTACCACCTGGGAATCGAACCCGGGATCTTCCGATTGCCGGTCAGACGCGATAACCACTACACCATGGACTCCACTCTTCCAAATGCCGTAATTCCTCTACATACTCGCAGAAACCAATGCCCCAAGGGGGCACCTCCCGCTTGCCGTAACATTATATACATTCAACTGCAAAGAACACGCAGTATAAATAACGTAAAGAACGACGCTTGTATAGGAGATATTCCGCGCAAGACGAGAAAGAGAAAACAACAAATGAAAAAATGAAGTACCACCTGGGAATCGAACCCGGGATCTTCCGATTGCCGGTCAGACGCGATAACCACTACACCATGGACTCCACTCTTCCAAATGCCGTAATTCCTCTACATACTCGCAGAAACCAATGCCCCAAGGGGGCACCTCCCGCTTGCCGTAACATTATATACATTCAACTGCAAAGAACACGCAGTATAAATAACGTAAAGAACGACGCTTGTATAGGAGATATTCCGCGCAAGACGAGAAAGAGAAAACAACAAATGAAAAAATGAAGTACCACCTGGGAATCGAACCCGGGATCTTCCGATTGCCGGTCAGACGCGATAACCACTACACCATGGACTCCACTCTTCCAAATGCCGTAATTCCTCTACATACTCGCAGAAACCAATGCCCCAAGGGGGCACCTCCCGCTTGCCGTAACATTATATACATTCAACTGCAAAGAACACGCAGTATAAATAACGTAAAGAACGACGCTTGTATAGGAGATATTCCGCGCAAGACGAGAAAGAGAAAACAACAAATGAAAAAATGAAGTACCACCTGGGAATCGAACCCGGGATCTTCCGATTGCCGGTCAGACGCGATAACCACTACACCATGGACTCCACTCTTCCAAATGCCGTAATTCCTCTACATACTCGCAGAAACCAATGCCCCAAGGGGGCACCTCCCGCTTGCCGTAACATTATATACATTCAACTGCAAAGAACACGCAGTATAAATAACGTAAAGAACGACGCTTGTATAGGAGATATTCCGCGCAAGACGAGAAAGAGAAAACAACAAATGAAAAAATGAAGTACCACCTGGGAATCGAACCCGGGATCTTCCGATTGCCGGTCAGACGCGATAACCACTACACCATGGACTCCACTCTTCCAAATGCCGTAATTCCTCTACATACTCGCAGAAACCAATGCCCCAAGGGGGCACCTCCCGCTTGCCGTAACATTATATACATTCAACTGCAAAGAACACGCAGTATAAATAACGTAAAGAACGACGCTTGTATAGGAGATATTCCGCGCAAGACGAGAAAGAGAAAACAACAAATGAAAAAATGAAGTACCACCTGGGAATCGAACCCGGGATCTTCCGATTGCCGGTCAGACGCGATAACCACTACACCATGGACTCCACTCTTCCAAATGCCGTAATTCCTCTACATACTCGCAGAAACCAATGCCCCAAGGGGGCACCTCCCGCTTGCCGTAACATTATATACATTCAACTGCAAAGAACACGCAGTATAAATAACGTAAAGAACGACGCTTGTATAGGAGATATTCCGCGCAAGACGAGAAAGAGAAAACAACAAATGAAAAAATGAAGTACCACCTGGGAATCGAACCCGGGATCTTCCGATTGCCGGTCAGACGCGATAACCACTACACCATGGACTCCACTCTTCCAAATGCCGTAATTCCTCTACATACTCGCAGAAACCAATGCCCCAAGGGGGCACCTCCCGCTTGCCGTAACATTATATACATTCAACTGCAAAGAACACGCAGTATAAATAACGTAAAGAACGACGCTTGTATAGGAGATATTCCGCGCAAGACGAGAAAGAGAAAACAACAAATGAAAAAATGAAGTACCACCTGGGAATCGAACCCGGGATCTTCCGATTGCCGGTCAGACGCGATAACCACTACACCATGGACTCCACTCTTCCAAATGCCGTAATTCCTCTACATACTCGCAGAAACCAATGCCCCAAGGGGGCACCTCCCGCTTGCCGTAACATTATATACATTCAACTGCAAAGAACACGCAGTATAAATAACGTAAAGAACGACGCTTGTATAGGAGATATTCCGCGCAAGACGAGAAAGAGAAAACAACAAATGAAAAAATGAAGTACCACCTGGGAATCGAACCCGGGATCTTCCGATTGCCGGTCAGACGCGATAACCACTACACCATGGACTCCACTCTTCCAAATGCCGTAATTCCTCTACATACTCGCAGAAACCAATGCCCCAAGGGGGCACCTCCCGCTTGCCGTACTTCATTTTTTCATTTGTTGTTTTCTCTTTCTCGTCTTGCGCGGAATATCTCCTATACAAGCGTCGTTCTTTACGTTATTTATACTGCGTGTTCTTTGCAGTTGAATGTATATAATGTTACGGCAAGCGGGAGGTGCCCCCTTGGGGCATTGGTTTCTGCGAGTATGTAGAGGAATTACGGCATTTGGAAGAGTGGAGTCCATGGTGTAGTGGTTATCGCGTCTGACCGGCAATCGGAAGATCCCGGGTTCGATTCCCAGGTGGTACTTCATTTTTTCATTTGTTGTTTTCTCTTTCTCGTCTTGCGCGGAATATCTCCTATACAAGCGTCGTTCTTTACGTTATTTATACTGCGTGTTCTTTGCAGTTGAATGTATATAATGTTACGGCAAGCGGGAGGTGCCCCCTTGGGGCATTGGTTTCTGCGAGTATGTAGAGGAATTACGGCATTTGGAAGAGTGGAGTCCATGGTGTAGTGGTTATCGCGTCTGACCGGCAATCGGAAGATCCCGGGTTCGATTCCCAGGTGGTACTTCATTTTTTCATTTGTTGTTTTCTCTTTCTCGTCTTGCGCGGAATATCTCCTATACAAGCGTCGTTCTTTACGTTATTTATACTGCGTGTTCTTTGCAGTTGAATGTATATAATGTTACGGCAAGCGGGAGGTGCCCCCTTGGGGCATTGGTTTCTGCGAGTATGTAGAGGAATTACGGCATTTGGAAGAGTGGAGTCCATGGTGTAGTGGTTATCGCGTCTGACCGGCAATCGGAAGATCCCGGGTTCGATTCCCAGGTGGTACTTCATTTTTTCATTTGTTGTTTTCTCTTTCTCGTCTTGCGCGGAATATCTCCTATACAAGCGTCGTTCTTTACGTTATTTATACTGCGTGTTCTTTGCAGTTGAATGTATATAATGTTACGGCAAGCGGGAGGTGCCCCCTTGGGGCATTGGTTTCTGCGAGTATGTAGAGGAATTACGGCATTTGGAAGAGTGGAGTCCATGGTGTAGTGGTTATCGCGTCTGACCGGCAATCGGAAGATCCCGGGTTCGATTCCCAGGTGGTACTTCATTTTTTCATTTGTTGTTTTCTCTTTCTCGTCTTGCGCGGAATATCTCCTATACAAGCGTCGTTCTTTACGTTATTTATACTGCGTGTTCTTTGCAGTTGAATGTATATAATGTTACGGCAAGCGGGAGGTGCCCCCTTGGGGCATTGGTTTCTGCGAGTATGTAGAGGAATTACGGCATTTGGAAGAGTGGAGTCCATGGTGTAGTGGTTATCGCGTCTGACCGGCAATCGGAAGATCCCGGGTTCGATTCCCAGGTGGTACTTCATTTTTTCATTTGTTGTTTTCTCTTTCTCGTCTTGCGCGGAATATCTCCTATACAAGCGTCGTTCTTTACGTTATTTATACTGCGTGTTCTTTGCAGTTGAATGTATATAATGTTACGGCAAGCGGGAGGTGCCCCCTTGGGGCATTGGTTTCTGCGAGTATGTAGAGGAATTACGGCATTTGGAAGAGTGGAGTCCATGGTGTAGTGGTTATCGCGTCTGACCGGCAATCGGAAGATCCCGGGTTCGATTCCCAGGTGGTACTTCATTTTTTCATTTGTTGTTTTCTCTTTCTCGTCTTGCGCGGAATATCTCCTATACAAGCGTCGTTCTTTACGTTATTTATACTGCGTGTTCTTTGCAGTTGAATGTATATAATGTTACGGCAAGCGGGAGGTGCCCCCTTGGGGCATTGGTTTCTGCGAGTATGTAGAGGAATTACGGCATTTGGAAGAGTGGAGTCCATGGTGTAGTGGTTATCGCGTCTGACCGGCAATCGGAAGATCCCGGGTTCGATTCCCAGGTGGTACTTCATTTTTTCATTTGTTGTTTTCTCTTTCTCGTCTTGCGCGGAATATCTCCTATACAAGCGTCGTTCTTTACGTTATTTATACTGCGTGTTCTTTGCAGTTGAATGTATATAATGTTACGGCAAGCGGGAGGTGCCCCCTTGGGG
This sequence comes from Bathynomus jamesi, assembly GCA_023014485.1. Lineage (NCBI taxonomy): Eukaryota > Metazoa > Arthropoda > Malacostraca > Isopoda > Cirolanidae > Bathynomus > Bathynomus jamesi. The sequence continues at coordinate 185,809 of JAJOZX010002406.1, read as the reverse complement.
CATTGGTTTCTGCGAGTATGTAGAGGAATTACGGCATTTGGAAGAGTGGAGTCCATGGTGTAGTGGTTATCGCGTCTGACCGGCAATCGGAAGATCCCGGGTTCGATTCCCAGGTGGTACTTCATTTTTTCATTTGTTGTTTTCTCTTTCTCGTCTTGCGCGGAATATCTCCTATACAAGCGTCGTTCTTTACGTTATTTATACTGCGTGTTCTTTGCAGTTGAATGTATATAATGTTACGGCAAGCGGGAGGTGCCCCCTTGGGGCATTGGTTTCTGCGAGTATGTAGAGGAATTACGGCATTTGGAAGAGTGGAGTCCATGGTGTAGTGGTTATCGCGTCTGACCGGCAATCGGAAGATCCCGGGTTCGATTCCCAGGTGGTACTTCATTTTTTCATTTGTTGTTTTCTCTTTCTCGTCTTGCGCGGAATATCTCCTATACAAGCGTCGTTCTTTACGTTATATATATATATATATATATAATCGTATATATAAAATAAGGGAAAATGAAGACAATGGCTGGAATAGAAGACTAGAAAAGAAAATGTGAATTATCATTATTATTATATTATATTATTATATAAAAATATAAATTAAAACTCGTTGTTTGAACTATCTGGTGACTCACCTGGGGTCTCGTAGGGGGGGATGCAGTCCTTGATCTCGTCCCAGATTATTATTCTTCCTCCGTTGAGTTTTACCTCTCTCGTGGACGAAGGTTTAGGGGTCCTCGATGAGGTCCTGGGATTCGTCCCTACGGGGCCGGAGGAGGATTTGCGTCGGGGAGTCTCTGGCGTGGGATTAGCGTTCGACGAGTCATTCAACAAACGCTCCAGAATTACGTCCCCGAGGGAGGGATGGGGAGCGTTTTCCGATGGGGGTTTGGTATATCGGATGGTGCGGGATCAGTTGTTGGGGGGGAAGGATCAGTTAGAAGATCATTTGGTGAATCAGACGCTCTTCCTCTTCCGAATAAAGAGTTCCTAATTTTGCGGAGTTTTACGATCATGACGTCTTCCTTTGTCGTTTTTGCCGAAGGTGTTGCCGTTATTGTTTCTCTCAATGTTACTGTTGGTGTTAATTCCGTTGTATTAGTCGGGTCTTCTTCTTCTGACGTTGTTGTTTTTGTCGTCAAGCGCATTCGTTGAGCATTTTGTTTTATTTTTTATTCATTGTCATTAATCTTCGAATTTAATTCAATCTTTGATTTCATTCATTTTTTTCATCACTTAAATTTTTTTAATTGAACTTTTTCGCTTATTTATCATCACTTTTAATTTGAGTTCGAATTCATTAACAAATTATTTAACTTCTAAAAAAAGTTGGCAATTAATTCTTTTTTTTTTGTCTTTCCGAATTAATGTTTTACGTCATTAATTTCGTTCGAAGAAAGAGTCTATCTTTTCTCTTATTTTTATATTTTAAATTAAATTAGTCGTTCTTAGCCAAAGATGAAGAAAGTAAGGTTGCAAAGTGAAGGCTCTCAACCCTCCTTCGGAACATATAATGGTAAAAGATTGCTTTAATCTCTCGTTTCTCTTTCACCAACTTCTATAAATTTAAATTATACGATACTTATATATAGTTATATGTGTGTATATGTATATATATATATGTAGACGATACTATTTTAAAGTTTGATTTTTCTTCTTGTATAAATTGAAATTGCGAGTTTATCTTGAAAGCGAATGTAAAAATTAAAACATTTTTTTTAAACTGCAACAACACTTATTTGTAAATTAAATATGTGTGGCTTCGCAAATGTTTTTCGTATTGATTTATTCTACTGAATAACGAATAACTTTCTTTTTTATTGATAAAAAAGGTCAGCTTTTGACGATAAATTATTCACACTTAATCTGAAAAGCAAAAATAAATGAATTAACATTTTAAATTTAAAATGAAAATAAACGATAAAAGTGTTGTCAATATTGTTAAAATTGCAAATATAATAGTTTCTCCACAAAATTGAGTTCCAGTGAAAGGTCAGGGATTGATAGTATATGTTAATAATTAACATCCTCTCTCTCTCTCTCTCTCTCTCTCTCTCTCTCTCTCTCTCTTATATATATATATATATATATATATATACAGGGTGTCCCATAAGTCCGGCATCATAGGAGAAATTCATATTTTTCTATTTCTACAAACCATAATTCATATTTTTCTCTTTCTACAGGCGATAATGTCTGTGAGCAAGGAAGAACAAATCCAGATAATTCTACTCATAGGAAATCGGAGTCAAAGAGAGGCCGCTGCTGAATTTAACAGACTGCATCCAGACTGCGAGCCAATAACACAAAGTTGTGTTAGCAGACTTGTTGCAAAGTTTAAGGAAACAGGATCCATAGAAGATAAATCACGCAGTGGACCTTCAAGGAGGTCCACTGATGATGATACAGCGACTGCTATCCTGGCTCATTTTAACCCTTTAAGCCCTGAATTTTTTGTAGGGTTAAGTTATGAATGCGTGTATTTGAAACGTTAGCAATTGGCATCTTCAGTCCTTAAAGGGTTAACAGAAGTCCCAATAAGTCTCTTCGGCGATTGTCCGCCGAGACAGGAGTGTCGAAAAGTAGCATCCATCGCATTCTTCAGGCTTACAAATGGCATCCATATAAACTTCAGATCCTACAGAAATTAAGCGAAGATGATCCCGACCGGCGGATGGAATTTTGTGAATGGGCTACGGAACAATATGCTCGGGATGCCAATTTCCCGTCTACCATTCTGTTCAGTGACGAGGCTTTTTTTTATGGAAATGGTGAGGTAAATCGACAGAACAACCGCTACTGGTCTCAAAACAACCCTCACTGGTATATCTCTTCAAAGGAACAAGGTGCATCTCGGGTGATGGTATGGTGTGGCATTTGGAAGGATCGCATCATAGGCCCCCTCTTTTTCGATGAACATGTCACTGGAGGCACCTACCTACGTATGCTCAAGGAAGAAGCATTTCCCAGTGTCTTGAACGAAGAAGGAAATTTCCCAACATGGTTCCAGCAAGACGGCGCTCCTGCACATTACAGCACCCAAGTAAGGGAATACCTGTACCAACAATTCCCTGGTCATTGGATAGGACGTCGAAGGCCTGTGGAATGGCTAGCTAGAAGCCCGTATCTCACGCCACTGGATTTTTATCTCTGGGGCCACTTGAATGCGCTGGTATATGCAGAGAAAATTAGGAGTGTTGCGCATTTGCGGCAGCGCATTATTGGGGCATGTAACACCATTACTCCTGACATCATTCACCGTGTGCTTGCTGACTGGGTATCACGTCTGAATTTCTGTATTGAAAACAATGGTGGACATATTGAGCACGTTCTGTAAATAAAAGCTTTTGTTTTGCCTTTTTTTATTATTTTTCCTATGTTGCCGGACTTATGGGACACCACCCTGTATATATATATAATATATATATATATATATATATATATATATATATATATATATATATATACCACCACTGTGGTGGCATTCCCTTACGCCTACGGAATAGGAACAGAATAACGTTCGAAAACGTTTGTTATTTTACAGAAGTCTCCGCTACGGAGGCAGGACTTGTACAATGTACATCTCTCCCTAACTAATATTCAGATCATGTTGTGTTGAAGATTATGAATTGGCCTTTCAGGGATAATATTTCTTCCGAAGGTTGACCAATCAGAGGATGAATAAAATTGTTACACCTTAAACCCGTTACTAATTCTTCAATATATATATATATATATATATATATATATATATATATATATATATATATATATATATATAATAGCACGACTGAGTGTTTGTCCCTGCTGAGCATATTCATGGTGCACAACACCTTCACATAAAACAAAACAAGCAATTCTCCGCCATCGTAAGAAATCGCCGCGAAACAAAACACGTTTAACTTTATGTGCTCACCACCTCTCACTTTACATAATAACTAAGAAATTGTAACAAAAACTATATTATTTTCAGATATTAACCCTTAATGCATGGCGCATTACTTTACTGATTTTGTTATGGTTAATGTCAGACGATTACTTTATTCTGTCATGCGAGACACACTTGGCCAATGAAAAGTTAAAATTATGCATTGAATACATTCTCCTTTATCGCAACTAAAAGATGCGAGTTACAGTGAAAAATGGCTCTCTGTAGCTGAACTTGAAGACTTTTTTTAGATGTAAATTTTGCTCTGCATCGTTTGATTGTATTTGAAAAGACACTAAAGTTAAAACTTTCGAGAGAATACGCTGATGGGGCGTTAAAATAGGTTAAGTCATGTCTATAATAATTAGTGTTCCGAAGACTTCATTTGATGGTATCGCATTTCAAGACAATAGCTATGGTTCCATTTACGCGTCAAAAAGTAAAATCAGTTTTTCGAAGTAAAAAAAGGATTGTATGACCAGACTGTGGAAAGTGATTTTAACTTAACCGAATTCAGTTCAATCTAACCTAACCTAATCTTAGGTATCCAAACCGAATTCTTGTCTGACTTTAAAAATGGGGTGCTATAGTCAACTCAGTTTGATTTCAGTGCTACTTTTGAGTCCATAAAAGGGTGCTTTGCGTGCCACAGACTTTTCTACTTTTTCATTTTTGAAAAACGAATAAAAATCCGCAATAAACACAGTGAATAAACTGGTGTTGTGTTCATCCATAAATATATGTTATGAGCTATTTTACTACAACGAAGCAGCGCCATCTCACACCAGAAACTTGAATTTGCATTTTTCAATTTTTGTAAAGGGCTGTTGGAGGAGTGCAAGTCATGGTTAATAAAAAAAAGTCGTAAGTTTAGTGTATAAATGTGTTTTAAAATGAAGTAGTGGATTTCTAATAATTGCCATAATGTTATACATAATACGAGCAATTATAGTTAGTTTAGCATACCATAAGATTTTGATTTTCCATTTTCTTTAATATTCTTTATTCGCAGCTGATAGTAAGCTCCGCCCACTATCTCTATGAGAGCTCATAAAAGTGTTAAATAAGGCAAAATAACTATGTTCTTTTGTAGGTTTTGGACTAGCCTTGATTGGATGGTTGCGTCGAGTAAGAGGTTAAGAAACAAAGAAATAATCTATACGAGGTTTGTTCAAAAAATATCCGGACTGATGCGATTATTGACAGAATATGGTACTTACGGGGTTTGGGATTTATTCTCCCTCAAAGTACGCTCCTTCTGAAGCCACATACTTTGACCAACGATCCTGCCACTGCTGAAAACATTTTTCGAAAGCACTTTTGGAATGGCCAAAAGCCACTCCGTCGAATCGGTGTCCTTTCAGGGTTTGTTTGAGCTTTGCCAAAAAAAAAAAAATCGCATGGAGCCAAATCTGGCGAATATGGAGGCTGCTTTACTCGAGCAGTAGCGTTTTTGGTAAAAAAACTGCCGGACAAGTTGCGACGAGTGAGATGGCGCGTTATCGTGATGAAGCATCCAGTCTCCGGACTCCCACTACCGCTCCGAACTGCTTCACGTAGACATCTGAAGACTTCAAATGTAAAATTCCTCGTTCATTGTTTGTCCCTGCTGAGCATATTCATGGTGCGCAACACCTTCACATAAAACAAAACAAGCAATTCTCCGCCATCGTAAGAAATCGCCGCGAAACAAAACACGTTTAACTTTAAAGGCTCACCACCTCTCATTTTACATAAAATAATATGAACGCTCCAACCAAACGTTTTCACTTCGGTCGTTGTAAGTAATCTAGAAAAAAAATTGACATTTAACAAAACACGAAAGTATTTAATTTTATTTTAAAATTCTCACGGTCGTTTAATAACCTTCAGTATTTGACGTCACTCAATCATTATATATATATATATATATATATATATTATATATATATATGAAAATTATTTCACGAAAGTAACACGTGAAAAATAATTATGATGAATAAAACCACGAAGGAAAGGAAACACAGAATGGTGCTCAAGCGCTTTCGTCTAATGACATCCTCAGGAACACTGAAGTACATAAAGAATTACAGCCTATATATAGGTTACAGAAAAAAAAATAAATATATACAATAAACGGAGAAACAAACTTAAAGGATTGTGGGAGGGGCACACAGATTTATAAGGAAAAACTATCGATTTTTAGCACAAGATTAAATGAATTGTTTCCAACCAATGTTATAGATAAAAAAATATACAAATTTATACTGGAAATCTGCCCGGGTTTTAGCACTCTGCTCTTTTTGTATATAAAAATTGAAAATTATCGATTTTTAGCACAAGATTAAATGAATTGTTTCCAACCAATGTTATAGATAAAAAAAAAATATATACAAATTTATACTGGAAATCTGCCCGGGTTTTAGTACTCTACCCTTTTTTGTATATAAAAATTGAAAAATAAAAGTTATTAGGGTGGCATACAAGTTTACCAAAGATTTAGCGTTCTACCTTTCTTATCTAAATCTGTTCTGAAGGAATTCAAAACAACAGGATCGAGTTGAAAAAGACCTTTGCTTATGTTGAAGTTATTTGTAAGTTGGATAATGGCAGACTCAAGAATATTTCTATTAACAATGTTGCTAGAGTGAAATAAAACTGAAGCATTATTCCAATCAATACAGTGGGATAACTCTGACAAATGGACAAAAAGGGCACTGGAAAGGATTTGCACACATGTATAAAACAGCATCAATATTCCGTTAGAACAGGACAGTTGTCCAGTGCCCTTTTTGTCCATTTGTCAGAGTTATCCCACTGTATTGATTGGAACAATGCTTCAGTTTTATTTCACTCTAGCAACATTGTTAATAGAAATATTCTTGAGTCTGCCATTATCCAACTTACAAATAACTTCAACATAAGCAAAGGTCTTTTTCAACTCGATCCTGTTGTTTTGAATTCCTTCAGAACAGATTTAGATAAGAAAGGTAGAACGCTAAATCTTTGGTAAACTTGTATGCCACCCTAATAACTTTTATTTTTCAATTTTTATATACAAAAAAGGGTAGAGTGCTAAAACCCGGGCAGATTTCCAGTATAAATTTGTATATTTTTTTTTTATCTATAACATTGGTTGGAAACAATTCATTTAATCTTGTGCTAAAAATCGATAATTTTCAATTTTTATATACAAAAAAAGCAGAGTGCTAAAACCCGGGCAGATTTCCAGTATAAATTTGTATATTTTTTATCTATAACATTGGTTGGAAACAATTCATTTAATCTTGTGCTAAAAATCGATAGTTTTTCCTTATAAATCTGTGTGCCCCTCCCACAATCCTTTAAGTTTGTTTCTCCGTTTATTGTATATATATATATATATATATATATATATATATATATTTTTTTCTGTAACCTATATATAGGCTGTAATTCTTTATGTACTTCAGTGTTCCTGAGGATATCATTAGACGAAAGCGCTTGAGCACCATTCTGTGTTTCCTTTCCTTCGTGGTTTTATTCATCATATATATATATATATATATATATATATATATATATATATATATATATATATATATATATCAGAATGGGTTTCGGAGCGATTACGGACGGCAAGGGTGAGATATTTTGTTTAGTAAGGCAATTTGCAGCACTGTCCACGCGATAGTGTAATCTTATGGTGGCACTGAAATTAATGTTGCGCTTCACGTTTATTACAGGTAAATTGAAGTATCGACGTTAATAAAACAAGCTTTAGGATATGTCTAATAAATTCAAAGTCACTTATATACGTAAGTACTCGAGTATGCCAAATATATTAATTACACTGGTATGCATCAATTTTGCTGTCAAGGGCTTTGTAAGTGATTCTTATAGAGTTTTTCCTGCTGATTTCGAATCTGCAATCCGTTTTTCTCAATCAGCTCAGGTTATCCGGCTATGGCCTCATAAGTAAAATAGAATTTTTCGTGATTTTGTCAAAGCGGAATTGGAACAGTAACATCTATCATCACTTGTTTCACTTGTATAATATCTTTTTTTACTTTTCAGGCATATAGATAAAATATTTCATAATGAATAGAGCGTGTAAAAATGATCCCAATAGATTCTGCTACATATGTGGGACGGTTACCATGCCAAATAACCAGTCCCAAATCACTAAATTTGTGAAGACAATGTATAGAGCATACTTTGGAATTAAGCTAGGGGACCAGGACAAAAATTTCGCCCCTCATATGTGCTGCAAGACGTGCATTGAAAATTTGAGAAGATGGAGCAAAGGCAGAGCGAAATCTTTGCCTTTTGGAATTCCCATGATTTGGAGAGAAGGAAAGGATCACGTGACAGATATCTATTTCTGCATGACAAACCTCCAAGGTGGGCTTATAAATTTATTTTTCTTAAATATTTTGAAATCCTCGTATGAAACTTGACATAATATTCACCATAATGTAATATTCACCATATATAGCATAATATTCACCATAATGGTAATCATACATTTACATATACATATTGTTATAGAAAATACATTTACACATACATATTGTTATACAAGTTACATTTACATATACAATGATTGTATATTTTCTTTCTTTTTCATTCATATTGTCCCCGAAGGGACAATATGAATGAAAAAGAAAGAAAATATACAGACTCCATCGACCTATTTCATATCTTACAGACCGCAGCCTTCCCTCACGATCCGCCACTGTCTGAATGCTTCTTCTATTTCATATGCAAGTTTTATATCCATGTTTCTGTGTTTCTATTTTCAGGAGTTAACAAGAAGAATAAACACATTGTTGTATACCCTGACATTCCTTCTGCTATGAGACCTGTACCCCATGGTCCTGGAATTCCAATACCCGACCCACCTCAAACCCTGGACTTCGATGATTCTGATGATGAATCAATGACCAATGCCAATGACCAGTCCCAGTCGTATATACCTCAAAATACCGCTTCAAATGAGCCGAGGCCTCTCAACCAGGCCAAACTTAATGATCTTACCAGGGATTTAGGACTTTTCCAAATTAGCTGCCGAGATCTTGGGCTCACGACTTCGAGAGGACAACTTGCTGGCTCCGGGAACAACATTCTCCTGGTATAGGAAACGAGAGGAAGAATTCCGCAAGTTTTTTGCAGTGCACGAAAATACCTCTTCCTTAGTGTACTGCTGCAATGTTGAGGGGCTAATCGAATCCTTGGGCCTGCCATATAACGCATCAGAATGGAGGCTATTTATAGACTCGTCTAAACGAAGTTTGAAAGCAGTACTTCTCAACATTGGGAATAGGGTTGCATCAGTCCCTGTAGCACATTCCGTACAACTTACTGAGAGCTACGATAACATGAAAATTTTACTGGATGCTCTCGTATACGACCAACATAACTGGAGGATCTGTGGAGATTTGAAGGTAATACTAATATCATAAGTAAACTATTGCTACTGACTATGTTGTTTTTCCAAAGGTTATTTGAGAGCGTATAAGAACACAACTTCCCCACAGAAGTGATACAGTCCAATGCATAGATTTTTTATCTGATAGAACAAATTCTCTAAATTCTTTAAATATTTTCATTTTTTTTTCAGATTGTGGCATTTGTATTGGGAATGCAAGGGGGATACACGAAATACCCATGTTTCCTCTGCAAATGGGATAGCCGAGCGGATGAGAAGCACTATGCACAGCGTGAATGGGCATCCAGAGAGAATTTTGAACCTGGGTCGCATAATGTCGTTTCAGTGCCCCTTGTACCACCAACAAAAATTTTGCTCCCACCACTTCATATTAAGCTGGGCTTGATGAAAAATTTTAGCAAATCAATGAATAAGGAGGGTTCAGCATTCCGATATCTCGAGAGTAAATTTCCTCATATATCTGATGCTAAACTAAATGCTGGGGTTTTTGATGGTCCTCAAATTCGAACTTTGATCAAGGATACTCAGTTCGAAAACGCAATGACTCCAACTGAGAAGAATGCCTGGCAGGCATTCAAATCAGTTGTCACTGATTTTCTTGGCAAGCGTAGAAGTCCAGAATACGAGTCCGTTGTCGAAAACTTGATGGAAGCTTTCAAAGCTCATGGGTCGCGCATGTCCATAAAAATGCACTTTTTGTGGTCCCACTTGGACTATTTTCCTGAAAATTGCGGGGATTATAGTGAGGAACAGGGTGAACGATTTCACCAAGATATCAAAATAATGGAAGAGAGGTACCAGGGAAACTGGGATATCAATATGCTGGCGGATTATTTATTGCTGATGTTTGAAGCGAGACGTGCCCGAAGAAAAACACAGACGGAAAGCCAAAAAAACTTCATTCCTTCCTCAATAAACTTTTTTCCATATTCATTGTATGAATAAAAGTATCTATTCACACAATGTTTTCATTTTTCACGAGTGTTCTTATAATATTACTCGTATCTACAGTGTTTAAGCTAAAAAAATCAATAAATTTGGGGATAAAATTGGACTTATAATAAATGGCCAATAGAGAAAAAACCTGACCTGATTGAGGAAAACCAATGTCATTTTCGAATTCAGCATGGTCGAATTATATAATATGAGTTGAAAAAACCCTCACAGCAGACAAAAAAATTTCATATGCATACCAGTGTTATACTTCGCTCTGCCCCGAGAACAAACATTAAATAAGCTAAAATACTTCGGGGACACTCCCAACCCAGAACACTTCTTAACCTCAGTCAAATACGAGACCCTCTTACGAGCCAAGCCCGGAGACCCTTCCGCCTTGGAGCCAAGAATCTCGAGACCCTCGCAGGGTGTGTCGAGAATCTAGAGCCCTCGAGCGGGTTCGCATGGATACAGCCCAGGGAACGTCGTCCCAATCTGCCTTCCACGACCTCACTCTCGAGACTCCCCGACTCGCCTTCTCCGTTCTTCATGCTTAATCATTTGGGAGTTATTGCGGCCGACTAAGGGGTACTTCAGAGGAAATGATGATATAGGGCTTTTATAGCAATTATTTTTTAACACACACCACACACACACACACACACACATATATATATATATATATATATATATATATATATACACTCTTATGTGTGTGTGTGTGTGGTCAACTGGGCATAAATGAGGTCAGAATGTGTGATAATTCACAGATGTAGTGGGGTAATTTTTTTTGCGAGGCAACACTTTTGATATATCGGAACATTAAAAAAAAATTGATATAAGAGAAAGTTCGAACTGTTTTTATTGTAGGAAAACAAATATATTAGTTCTGATAAAGTTAGGTTAAATTAGACTCGTTTTATTGGATTTTCAGATATGGATTTAAATAAGTCGGTACCTCGCTTATGCCGAAATGCGCACTCAGTCATTTCTCAAGAACTAATAAAACAAATAAATAATTTTGCTGAGTAATTCCATTTATTAGAGATTAATAATAAAGATTAGTAGATTAGTGGAGACGTCAGTCTGTGTTTGAAACACGGACTGACGTCTCCACTAATCTACTAATCTTTATTATTAATTTCTAATAAATGGAATTACTCAGCAAAATGACTTATTTGTTTAATTAGTTCTTGAGAAATGACTAAGACGAGTCAGTCACACACACACACACACACACACACACACACGAAGAGGCGAAAATTTCAGTCTCATTTGGGAGAAAAAAATTGAAATACTGAAATAATGAAAATATTAAATTTATTTGCAGTTATGACCTCGGAAGGAAGGAAGGAAAGAAGGTTGAAATGAAGTCAATATGAATGTTGAAAATAGGTTGAAAAAGGGCTAAAAACAATAAGGAGAAACGTTCCTCTGTATTAAAATATAATTTTAAAAGGTTGGGAAAGGTTGTTAAATACAGGGTAGGTTTAACAGGGGCCAAATCGATTTTTTTTTCATAAAAACCCAACTTGAAAGAAAAATGGGTTTAAGTTTTTTTAAATTGTAGGATTGTAAAAACATATCTTAAGAATATTCTTTTAAACTTATATCAAACCCTCGTTCTTCAATATTTTCTGTATTATCCAAAAATCTGGGGGAACTCTGGGATTTGGGGAACCTGTGCGGAGAATTCTCCTAAAGACGCGTCCAGACCTAGCGAACGAACGCGAACGAGCAAAGGCGAATGGTCGTTCGCTATATATGGACGAATGTGCGAGCGCAACCGAACGTTAGCGAACGCATACGAATGTTGTTCTACCGGTTATCGGTACATCAAAGGGTGAATTCATTACTGCTCAGAAGATTTGGACGTCGTTTAGTTGTTCTTCTGTGCTCGTGCGGCGTTTTCTTCTTTTCCTCTCGTTTAATAACCCATAGATGACAATGAATCCCGCACTCGCAATTAACTGTTCTTCCCCGAGACATTTTTCTACACAACGACACGACTGGTAGCAGCGACAAACGTCTACCTTCACTCGTGTTTTTATTTGCTCGCCGTTACTCGTAACATGAATGAATGCAAGCAACGAGCGTCCGTGAGCGCCAGAGAACATACAAACGCAAGGTAACTACAAATGCTCGTTCGCTAGTGCTCATTCACACCCGTTCACGCTGGTTCGCTAGGTCTGAACGCGCCTTAAAACATATTTTTTTACTCAAAAATGTGCATCATATTTAATTCGAAAATCATAATACCCAGGGTTCGATTCCCGGTGAAAGCAGGCGGCGCGCAGCTTACCCAGCTGTTCAACCTTTCAGAAAAAATAGGTTGGTAGATAAATGGGTACCTGATTGGCAAAATGATTAAGAGGGCGGGCTGCTGATGCTGATGCTGCTGATCGGGAGGTCGTGAGATCGAGTCCGGGCAAGGACTTTATAGTTTCTGACCACCCGTGATGGGTCGTGGTTCGGATTCCACGTTAAGCGTTAGGTCCAAGGTGGAACAACAAACTTGACTTTCATCAGAATGAACAATCGGGCGGAAACAAAACCCAAGGTAACCAAATGAATAAAAGACTGAATTAAAACGTAAACTTTATTTTTTATTTTATCCTTTTCATAAACGTAAAATCTTCCTTTTTTTGTCCTTTCTACTTTCTACTTTTATGTCTATTTTTAATTTTTCATTTCTCTTCACGCTTTTCATCTATTCCACGTAAGTATTAATAAATTTTCACGAGCTTTCCAACTTTTTCAGCTCCTTGTCCGTATTCCCCAATTTGGGCCAAATATTGCCAAATGTTGAAAAGATTCCCTCCATTACCGCAGATTTTAGTGTTAAAAGATTTAACGCCTGACGACGGAGGAACATTTTACTTTCATATTTCAGTAAACTTTTCGATCTTGCTTTGGGCACTTTTGTTCGCGTCACTCGAGTTCGTCTTTATTTTTTGTCGTAAGACGTAAAATTTTTTATTTTTTTTTAAATGTATTTTGAAGTTGTGATGAGCTCTTTCGTATCATTTGTTATCTATTCGAGGATTCATTGTTTTTGGTATCGTCTTGGCTTCGATAGTAATGATTTGGACTAAGAAACTTCATCTTTTTCAGTGAATGAGTGAATAATTCTTCATTTATTTACGAAATAAATATAATTTCACAATTTTTGTTGTTTTAATAATTTTAAAATAAAATAAATAATTGTGAAATTGGACTATTTTATTTTATATAATTTGGTCCTTAAGCTTTACTGGGCTTTTAATTAAAGATAAAACATCGCTCCATAGATAGTTATGATTAATAAGTAATATATAAATTATTAATAATTATTAATTAATTTTAAATGAACAAAAAATTTAAAATTAAACAATGAAATTAAGTCATTGTGAAAATATTTATTTTTAATTATTTTTATTTATAAATTTATATATAAAATAAATAAGAGAATATTAACAATTTCTGTTATGTTAAAATAACACAAATGATAGTCTCAATTCGACTATTTGTTTTATATAATTTGACCTTCAATATATGATATACAGTGTGTCCGTAAAGTCATGGTGGGATTTTAAATAGCTATATTATTGCAACGAAACATGATAATGAGATGAAACAATGCCAAATTTAAGAACAACTCTCAAAGTTGTATCTTGTAGTTAGTCTAGGCTAAGCTTAACCTTTATCTCGTAGTTAGTCTAGGCTGTCCACATGCCTATGTTGAACATGAGCGTAATAGCCCGAAAGTTAATGTGTGGTGTGCTCTAGCACGAGATCGAGTGATTGGCCCATTTTTCTTCGCGGAACCCACTGTGACGTCACACAACTACCTCGCTATGTTGGAACATTTTGCAGTACCCCAATTTATTGACAATAATGTCATCTTTCAGCAAGATGGTGCTCCTCCGCACTATGCCAACGTTGTTCGAGAATTCCTTAATGAAAAATTTCCACAGAGATGGATAGGAAGAGGAGGATGGAAGCCATGGCCTCCACGCTCTCCGGACCTGACACCTTTGGACTTTTATTTGTGGGGTTACGTCAAGCAAAGCGTGTACAGTGTACCCATTAGGATATTCATCACTCGCACGAGCGAATCACGGAAGCTATCGCATCCGTCACTCCTGATGTTCTTGGGCGTGTGTGTGCTGGAATTGAATCACCGCCTAGATGTCTGCAGGGCTACCAGAGGAGCCCATATCGAACTATGTTAAATAAAGTTATTCTTTTAGAGTTGTTCTTCAATTTGCCTTTTTTTCATCTCATTATCATGTTTCGTTGCAATAATATAGCTATTTAAAATCCCACCATGACTTTACGGACACACTGTATAAGTCACGTTCAAATTATGATCAATACACAAACGAACGAATAATGGAAATACTATATATATATATATATACACACATATATATATATATATATATATGTTAACCTTAAATAATAATAATAATAATAATAATTATTATTATTATTATTATTATTATTATTATAGATATGAAACAAATACAAGGCCATTATTTAAGATATGCTACCAATATACACTTATACAGTACCAAAAATTGAATGTTAGACAAGATAAATTAACAGTTACCATATTGGTAATGTAAAAGGCTTTGTTTTTACTCGAATTTTGAGATTTAAATTTTTTTTCAGGCATAATTAGTCCGGCCGCACACGGGATCGTCTCGCGACTCACGACTTGGGTCGTGGCGATTCGAGTCACGTGTGATTTTACATTGACAGAATGGGAACCCCGCACACTGCAGCGACCCCGACGCGATTCCCCAGAATCATTCTGTCAATGTAAAATCGCACGCGACTCGAGTCATCGCGACCCGAGTCGTGAGTGGTGTGAGTCGCGAGACGATCCTGCGTGTGGCCGGCCTTAGAAGGATAGCTGGGAATTACTTTTCTTATTAGTTAAATATACAATAGAGTTCATATGAAAAATATAATTTTTATTTGAAAAAAAATTGCAGATTTTTGTAACTTTTTTGGGGTGCGGGGGAAGTCTACTGTATCTTAGTTAAATGTACAGTAGAACCGTGCATGCGCTACATTTGCGTGAATGTTTATGTCGATTGATGGAATTTGTTATTCTTTCAGTCATTGTGGTGAAAAAATCGCCTCAATTTTGCGAAGACGAGAAACTTTATACGTAAAGAATATACAAAACAAGAATAATAAAAAAATTCGAGCACGAAACAACTTTAATAATGAAAAAAAAACAGAAAAAAACTTCGCAAAACGTAATAAAAATGTTAACGTTAAAAGAGATAAAGAAAACGGAAGGAAACGATACTAAATCATTTAAAAGTATGATACCACTAAATTAATCTCGACGAGTGATTGTTACGTAAATAATGGAACGATGAAGAAAATAAGTATTTGGAGTTAGGTAAATGATTATAATTTTTTTCTTATGAGCGGGGCCGGGGGCATGGGGGCTTTTCCAGCCAGCGTAAACAAAACTTTCAGTCGTCCCTAATAAAAAAAAAAAGTAGAAAGGAAGAAGCAAACGGATTAGTAAAATTAAATTCATTATACAAGAAGTAAAATTTTTTTTTTTTTTCTCTTGAAATTGGCATCTTTTTGTTAGTAAACCGAAGAAAACGAAAAACGGCGACTTGTCTCGTGAAATGTAATAAACACACACACACACACACGAGCGCATCTCCACATAAGCGAGGTAACCTAACCAAACCTAATTTAACCAAACATAACATAACCTAAGTGTCATCGAAGTGAGAAAACCGTGATAAGTGGTTCGGACACAATTGAGGGGGTCGAACGGTGGTTTTTGTTACGTCATTAAATATTGAGCTACTCCCTAATCTACCTAACCTAACCTTAACTAACCTAACCCAGCGGAGGAGGAAAATTTTTTTTTCACTCAAACTGTGAAGAAAAATATTTTAAATAATTTTCGTTTTCTAATTTTATTTTTACTCCATATCAACGATTTCTTTCGTCCATTTTCTTTTTTTTTTATTGGGAAACTTTTATATATTTTTTTTTTTCTCTTTCGGAAAATCTCTACTGAATGGAGATGTGTAAAAGTTTTCGGGTTTTTTTCCGTTAGCAAAATGTCTGTTTGTCGGTCTGTTTGTCGTTGTACACTCTCTCTCTCTCTCTCTCTCTCTCTCTCTCTCTCTCTTCGCCACAGTTCTTATCATTTTCTTCGTTTCGGGAAAATCTTCGAAATGCTAAAATCTTTCTCTTCAATAATTTTCCATGACGCTTCGCTGACTTTTCAGTGACTGACATTGACAAAGACATCACTGATCTGCACATTTCTGCCTTTATTTAAAATTATATATTGTCAGTCTTTCTTATATATACACAGTATATATATATATACACACAGTATATATATATATATATATATATATATTATATATATATATATATATATATAATATATATAAAAGAAGGGATTCAGAGAAGCTTCACAGCCAAGATCAATGGGTGCAAAGAACTAAATTACTGGGAAAGGTTACGCG
Source organism: Bathynomus jamesi (assembly GCA_023014485.1). NCBI lineage: Eukaryota > Metazoa > Arthropoda > Malacostraca > Isopoda > Cirolanidae > Bathynomus > Bathynomus jamesi. Next base: position 169,035 of record JAJOZX010002406.1, on the reverse strand, counting down.
AATTAAACCTATATTCACTGGAGAGAGAGAGAGAGAGAGAGAGAGAGAGAGAGAGAGAGAGAGAGAGAGAGAGAGAGAGAGAGAGAGAGAGCATTATTTATACTTGGAAAATAATGGAGAAACTAGTCCCTAATCTTACTCTGAACCCTGTAACTCCCCAAGCAACAGTGGAAAGTAGAAAAGGAAGACTGTGTCGTGTTCCCAAATTAAAGGCTAGACAGGGAACATCCTTAATCCTGAAAGAAAATAGTTTTGTTGTGAGAGGACCAAAACTGTTTAATCAGCTGCAGAAAGACTTAAGGAACACGAGTGGTGTTGCAGTGGACATTTTCAAAAGAAGATTATATGCCTGGCTCAGGACAATCCCCGATGAGCCTGGCGTACCTGGCTATGTGAGGTGGAGAGTACAAGAAACCAATAAAATGGTACTGAAAAAAAACCAGTGGTCTAAATGCATTCCTTGCATTGCATTTAAATATTACAAATGTATCAACTTCGGAATAAAGAATTGGGAGACGAACAGAATAAATAATAAAATAATTAGCTTTTATGAGTAGATACGCGTTAATCCATTAGTGGCCATTGGTAGAATTTCCTACCGACAAAATTGTTTGTCATTATTGCATCACTTTTTCTCGTAGTCACGTGATCTTCGGTATGAGTCATTGGTATGACGCGATCTTTTAGATTGCGTCATATCAATGACTCATAATAATGACAAACAATTTTGTTGGTAGGAAATTCTACCAATGGGCATTAATGGGTTAAGTGCGTGGAAAAGCGGAGAAAATTAGGAAAATGTGGAATTGATGATGTCGAGAAAGAGGCGGAGACCAGATTCATATTTTGGTGAAGAAAGAATTACGACAAACGCACCAATACAACGTCAGGACACGACAGAGTATGGCGGTAATAATGAAAATGGAATACGGAACGTAGAAGAAAAAAATGTAATGATTGGGTTGTTTAACCTCCTTCGCGACATTTAAGATCATATGACGGAAGGGATCTACTGTACGGCTTTACGTGAAATTCGAACCACGGGTCGCTAGATAGTATGGACGGGGAGGATGATGTCGTATCCAATTACCATCCAGACCCAATGTCGCTTAATTTCGCCGCTCAACGGGAATCGGTGTTACGACATTGGCTACGACACGACGCGTACGTAGCCCGAACGCCGAGGAGGACACACTAGAAAGAAACGCGGAAAAACATTTAGACGGAAAAATTCCTCAAATATGAGATATGAACATGAAAAATGAAAATAAGAACACACTGAAAATAACGCAACCACGGAGTATGGATGAAGTAGGGTTTTCCATGTAAGAAGGAGGGGACTAAGGGCGAGCGTCCGCACAAGCGACCCCTCCGCAGAAGAAGGAGAAAGCCAAAAAACAAGAGCTCTAGGGCTCATTGATGTCATTTTTCTTTGTTTTTTTTATAAATTTTGAAAAGATTGTGTAGCGTGTAAGATGGATGTATGTGTAGTGAGGAATAGAGGGAGAAGCATGTTTGAGAGCATGCTGGACTGCTCACAGGGTAGATGAGGCACGAAAAAAGATCAACTGAAGAGGACAGTGACGGGGGAAACGGAAGTTCCAGCACTCCCTGTCTCCCGCCTAACATCCCCCCCTGGAGTACTTCCCTGGTCGATTGGTGTCTACAATCTCCTCCTTCAATAGATAGAAACAATAGATAGAAATCGAATCTCGCAAATCCTATAAAGGGAAGTGAGTAAGGATAAAGGAACCGTAAAGAATGTGATTACTGTGAAGCAAGATCACGCGAGTACATCTTCATATACGTACGTGTACAAACAGCCCAAAAAATGTTTGAACATGACGAAGAATGGAATTTGTTGCTATGGAACAAACTGCTAATACTTCTACCCTTCTTCGCAGACAGTCAGTCAAAGAGAGGAAGTGTCTAAATATGGAGCGTCCTTATTTCCACATTAGAGGTACACGAAGAAGAGAAAGATAAAAGGCATCTCAGATACCAGCGAAAGAAATGACATTATCAATTATTGGCAGTTTTTCGGGGGTTCCTGAACGGTGTACTTCTAAAGAGACGTACTCGAATCGTGGCCCAGCGATGCAGGGGCGAATACTCCTCTGTTCTGCACGTTTTACTTTAGTTTCCTTATATATACGTATATATATATATATATATATATGTATATATATATATATATATATATATATATATTCCCCGGAAGGGGGTTCTAAGCTCGTGCTCTTGAATGCGCTTTGTGCTCGTTTGTACGTGCTTGTTCCAGGAGGTTTCACGTGCGCCCTCCCGGCCCTAGCACCCAAGGATGATGGGGCTCGACCTTGCAGTCCTTGTCATCCTTGGTCTTTTTCCTCTTCGACTGTCCCCTCCACCCTTTCTTTTTCCTCTGTCTTTCCTCTCACTTTTTCTGTTTTTCCGCCGAGATATGCCCTTTTAAATAGAGGCGAATCGGTTCTTCCCTAACTTAAAAAAAAAATATATATATATATATATATAAAATTTGATTGGCTTTTTTATGTTTGAATATAATAGTGTGCCTTTCTGTTCTCGAATGAATGAAGGAATACGTGTGGAGGGATGAAAAAAAAGGCAATTCCGTTCTCTTCTGATTCTATTCCTAATCCTTCATTTAATAATCTCAGATCCAAAATTCATCAAGCGCTTTTTCCTTTCTTAAATATTTTAAACGCTTCTGAAAGAGGATTATTTTCCTCAGACTCGTTCAAATTCATCATAATGCATTTGGTTTAGTTGAAATAATTTTTATTCTTCAATTTCCGTTTCGCAAGATCATAACAAATGTGGGATTTACATTTAATCACTTAATGCATTGAGAGAGAGAGAGAGAGAGAGAGAGAGAGAGAGAGAGAGAGAGAGAGAGAGAGAGAGAGAGAGAGAGAGAGAGAGAGAGAGAGAGAGATCCCGAAATGAACCCCCATCAGTAGTGTTTCCAAGGATGATATATTATATGTACGTATTCGTACGTCATACATGTTGTTATTTGGTGTTAACATATGTTTCGGTCGAAAGCCCACAGATGACGATACCGCGCAACCTGCACGCAACAGTGCTTGATTTCACGGGAATGGCGGTGCAAACATATATATATATATATATATATATGTAATTATGTATATATATATATATATATATATTAATTATGTATATATATATATATATACACACACACACACACACACACACACACACGGTTAAATAAATTTAAACTAAAAGCGTAAAACTCGGAGCCTCGCTAAGCTTCTTCAGTTTAAATTTACTCGTCTATCTTCTTTTGCAAGATTTGATACGAGACTTTGTGAACATTCGTTTCATCTTTGATTTACTGCGTCAAATGTTTTGTCAGAAATTACTTCAGCTCTTCTTCACAAATCAGATTTATACCTTCATAAAGAGCATTTTAATTTTCAAGTAGCTCCTATGTAAAAGACACGATTTAATTTATTTACGTATGTATTAATTTACGAACTTGCCTACTTGTTTATTTTCTTATTTACTTATTTATTTGCTCGTTTATTTTCTTATTTATTTGCTTACTTAGTTACTTATTTTTTTGCTTGCTTACCTATTTACTTACTTATCTACGGAGTGGTGCATAATCTTTGTTTAGGGTTCTGTAGAAGAATTAGCGATTGATATGTTATATTTGATCGTTTTACATTCTAGTATGAACTATTTTATATTTTAGGAAGAAATGTGAACGATGCCAAACGTACTGAATGACAGCTATGACCAGACATTTATTGATCGGATACGAGCCAACGTATTCCGTGAAGCAATGGGAGGAGGAGCAACATTTATGGTGGATTGCTGAAAGGTTGACACGAAGTGAACGGTGGGTTGGTTGCCAGAAACTGGAAAAAAAGTTACGATAACTGCTCTAATGAATTTGGGGAAGGACGACTGGAAAAACTGTCGCAAGAGAGCAAAGCGATCATTGATGCGAACAGTGGAAAACGGCGACGAAGAAATTCGAGCGGCGTCAGAGATATTGCGGGAGTGGGCAAAACAAATTTGTCGTCAAACAATGTCGTCAGATTTTTGGCATCTTGCGCCGAGTGATGAGTTCTTCGTTTGGACTGTTTGGAGACCGAATTATTATAATGATGGGTATGGTCCCTCTCATTTGACGATATCCATGACGATGAACATTACCAAGAAGTGTCGAAGTGCTTTGCCCGCTTCTGCAATATCTCTGACGACGCTCGAATTGCTTCGTCGCCATTTTCCACTGTTCGCATCAATGATTGCTTTGCTCTCTTGCGACAGTTTTTCCAGTCGTCCTTCCCCAAATTCATTAGAGCAGTTATCGTAACCTTTTTTCCAATTTCTGGTAACCAATCCACCGTTCACTTCGTGTCAACCTTTCATCAATCCACTTTTGATTGATAAATGTTGCTCCTCCTTCCATTGCTTCACGGAATGCGTTGGCTCGTATCCGATCAATAAATGTCTGGTCATAGCTGTCTTCAATACGTTTGTCATCGTTCACATTTCTTCCTAAAATATAAAATAGGTCATATTAAAATGTAAAACTATCAAATATAACATATCAGTCGCTAATTCTTCTACAGAACCCTGGACAACGATTATGCACCACCCAGTATTTGCTTACTTAATTATTTACGAGGGTGTATAGAGTGTATTCGCATTATTTTACAATTAAACTAGTGGTGTGATTGCAGTGACAGTTACAGGTTGTGAGCATGACTCATGCTGCGTGTCTGAACATGTTCCGTCACTCTGCAGTTAGTCAAAAAATCTCCTTCGCAACATCTAAGATCATATGACGGACGGGGACCTACAGCTTTACGCGGCATCCGAACCACGGGTCGATGCATTATCGATACCCAGAAGACTGTCTCCCATCCAACTACCACCCAGACCCACTGTCGCTTAACTTCGCTGATTAACGGGAAGCGGTAGGAGTGAAAACGCGCTAACATGAAGTATGATGAACTTGTCCATGAACGCCATTCTTTTGTTAGGATTTTGCTCTTTGAAGGTGTTGAAATCACGGATATTCAACGATGTTAGCAGGTAATGGATGGAGAGAGGTTTAAACATAATTAAGGCATAGTGATCCGGTACGGAGTAAGATAGACCTCCGACTGTACAAGAACAAGCTGTAGCGAGGTTCACAACAGCTACCGAAGGCCTGACTACTAGATTGGTGGAATCGTGTTCGGATATGCAACACGAAACATAATCATTATGCGGTGTAACTTTCGTGAAAAGTTTTTTGAAAAAATGTTTGCCAAAACTTCGTAATTATGTACGGTTAAAGTTTTCTATTTCGCATCACATCTAAAAAGATGAAATTACCTTCGGTGAATTTAATTCGACGATATTAATTTTATCTAAGAAGTAATTTCCACAATTTACAAAAAATTAGCATTAAAAATAAATGAATTTTCTTTAAAAATTCATATTTGGTCATGTTTATCTTCATTTATGCCGTTTACGCCATTTGTACAATGCGATATCGCCTTAAACACTAATATACGATACAGGTATCTAATTTCCATACTGAAAATTTGTGTATACGTTACAGTAACATTGTGAAACTAGTGATTTCATAAAATTCCTGTAATTTCGCCTAATGTATACCACGATACAAAATTGACAAAAAGAAGATAATGACCTAACCAAATCGATGTTAGGTTAGATTAGATCGGGTCATTATCAACTTTTTGTCAATTTTGTATCACGGTGTAATTTATAAATAACCCGAATTTACTGAAAATTTCAGGGATTTCATTAAATCACTAGTTTCACAACCTTACTGTAACATATATATACATCATAGAAATGAATAAATTCGACAAATTGGGAATCCCACTTCTAAAATATTATACTCCTTTGTAACCCTTTAAAGAGGGGGAAAGTTTTTGCGTGAAGCGTCAGAGACAAAAAAAAATTAAGACATAAAAACGTATGACGAATTTTGGAGCTTAAAATGTCGTACAAGTAAAAAATGAGGAATAACGTTTGCGAAAAATATTTTTATAGATTCGTAAATATCAAATAACGAAAAGTAAACGTACCAAATTACCTCTTTAGAGGTTTGGAAGACGCATGAAGGTCGTTTTGTTAAAACTAATGCCGAATTTATTTAAATTGAAGTTATATATATATATATATATATATATATATATATATATATATATATAATATATATATATATATATACACGAACATATTACAGTATTTCTTCCCCCAGTTATCCAGTTATGTAAATTTCTGCTTAAGTAATAAAGTAAATACGGGTAACAAACTCCGTAGAATTATTTTCTTTTATCACTTGTGAATATACGTATATAGGGGTCTACATTATACAGTATATACTGTACTGTATATAACCTTTGGTTAGCTTTCACCCGAATTGTTCATTCTGATGAAGGTCAAGCTTTTCACTCCACTTTAGACCTACAGTTTAACGTGGAATCCGAACCACGCCCCACCAGCAGCCCAGCGTCTTAACCACTAGGCCACCCAGGGTACCCATTTATCTACCAACCACTTTCTTTATTGTGTGGAAGGATGCACAGCTGGGTTTTGCTGCGCGCCGGCTGCTGTCACCTCAGGGGACCATTCTGTATATATATGTTATAATGTTTCAGACCAACAAAGACCCTAGGATCCACTCATGGCTGGTCTACCTAACTGTGTTCGTATTTGTGTATTGTGCATGGCCTCCGTGGTGGCGGAGGGGACCCACAATTTTACGTGGGTTCCGAACCACAAAGACAATTTTACTACCTTAAACTATACCCAATCTATCAACATACGCGTCTAATCGATTTTTAAACATGTTTATAGACGTGCTACTAATTACTTCTACCGGCAAACTATTCCACCTATTTACTATTCTATGCGTAAAAAAGTTTTTGGCAACTGCTGTCTCGAACCTTCTACTTGTCAACTTACACCCGTTATTTCTAGTCCTATTATATCGAGATATTTCGAAAAAGCTATCTCTATCTACGTTATCGAACCCATTCATAATTTTGAAATCCTGGATTAGATCACCCCTTAGCCTCCTAGTCTCGAGTGTAGTCAATTTTAACTCCTTAAGCCTATCCTCGTACAACTTTGACCTAAGCAACTGAATTATCTTAGTTGCTCGTCTTTGAACTCTTTCGCTTTTGTCTATATCTTTGAGCATATGCGGATTCCAAATTGGATCGCGTACTCCAAATGGGGTCTAACTAATGATTTATATATATATATATATATATATATATATATATATATATATATATATATATATATATATATATAGGGTGGGGCACGGGAACCAAGTGTTTTTGGAATAATCAGGAAAATTATATTTATTTTTGTAAAGAAAATATATTGGTAGAACAACATTCGTAAGAACATAGCATTTCATGTCATAATAATCATGTACCGAAAATTATATCTGGCATATGATGTCCTTGGCCGTCGACGCATTGTTGAAGGCGTTTACGAAAATTGGCCTCCACTCTTCCCAGCAGGTCTCTGTTGATTTGGATGATTTGTTGACGATCGCTTCCTTCAATGCATCTAATGTACGGGGCTTGTCCTCGTAGACACGTGACTTGAGGTACCCCCATAGAAAGAAGTCACATGTGGACAAGTCAGGGGACCGAGGGGGCCATGCAATGTCACCAAATCTCGAAATGAGATGGTTGGGAAACAGGGGGCGAAGAACAGCCATTGACGCTCTGGCGGTGTGTGGCGTGGCCCCATCTTGCTGAAACCACAAATGTCGACGAGCAATACGCCTTCTTCGTAACTCAGGGATGAAAAAGGTGTTCACCATCTCAATGTAACGCCCAGATGTTATGGTAACGGTAACCCCATTTTGTTCGAAGAAATAGGGACCGATGACGCCAAACTTTCCCACCGCGCACCAAACTGTAACCTTAGGGCTGTGCAGCGGTTTTTCATGGAGTTGTCGCGGATTTTCAGCAGCCCAATACCGACAGTTTTGATTGTTGACGGCCCCATTAAGGTGGAAATGGGCTTCATCACTCATTACCACCATCATGTTTTCATTCTGCTCATAAAGTGCAAGCATTTCCTGTGCAAAATTCAGTCGTTGGGGGCAATCGTTTACATTCAATTCCTGCACCATCGCTAACTTGTATGGGTGAAAATGTAATTCTTCATGCAAAATCCGTCTAACAGTACGATTGCTGATTCCGAGTGCAGCTGAATGTCTCCGAGCAGAGCGGCCTGGGCTTTGCAACATCGCTTGTCTGACCCTTTCAACGTTCTCTGGAGTACGCACAGTGCGTTGCGGCCCCTTCGGTTTTGTTTTCATTATTGAGCCTCCTGTTCGAAGATTGTTAACCCAACGTAAGATTGTGTCACGAGCGGGAACAGAGTCATTTCGATGAATGTTGAATCTGCGGCGAAACGCACGCTGAACTGCTGTCACTGACTCGCCACTCCTAACAAAATGATCATACGCGAACATGCGGTGTTCTAACGTCCACTGCTCCATGATGGCACCTGAAAGATAAAGGTGAGTGTTAGTTAAAGTTAAATGCTATGAACCCAGGAATGGAATGCTACCTACCGCACGCCCCTCCCATTCCTAATGGCCGATTACTAGCTATTCAAAAAACACTTGATTCCCGTGCCCCACCCTGTATATATATATATATAGAGAGAGAGAGAGAGAGAGAGAGAGAGAGAGAGAGAGAGAGAGAGAGAGAGAGAGAGAGAGAGAGAGAGAGAGAGAGAGAGAGAGAGAGAGAGAGTAAAACTCAGTAAGGAAGGACAAAAAACGGCGTCTAGATAAATAGGAAATAATATTATTGAAGAAATAACAATACTTTTGTGAAAAAAAAATTTATTCTCATTGTAAATCTGATGTTGATATTTTATACTTTGAAAAAAATAAGAAGAAGAAGAAAAAGAAGAAGAATAAGAAGAAGAAGAATTAAGAAGAAGAAGAATGAAGAAGAAACTGGAGTGACAAAATAAGTGACATTTGAATTTATCTTCTCCACGGAAAGCGATGACCAGTTTCATTTTTTTTGACAGATCGGTTTGCTGTCACTATACATTTTATTTGTTAGGGTTCGTAACTGCGTAATTAGGGAGTCATCACCCCCTCCCCTTCCCCGCTCCCTTGACTCAGACTGACCCCGTATTTTGAGAATTTATTTATTCGTGGGGTTCTCTGAATCGGAAAACTATCAACCATTTGCTTTAATTTCCGCGATCCAAACAGTTGGTTTCCTGTTGTCATTAAATTCTTTTGTCTAATTAGTGTAATTAATTAATTAATAATTAAGTAATCCATTAAAATTAATTAATTAATTAAAATGTATTAATAATTTAATTACGAAGGAGAATCTCATAATAGTATGTTATTTTTAGCTTTGGCTCAGTAGTATAGACTATAGAGCATCGAACGCCCAATGAGAGGGTCCCGATTTCGAATCCTGCGGATGGCGTGAATTTCTTCTGAACAAAAAAAACAACGAAAATTTCCGTCAACCCAGTATCATAAAAGTACCTTGTCGAATCGATGAATTCAACGCTATGGAAATAATAGAGGCGGGGTAGTGGTTCTATCCAAATTTTCGTATAGAAATAATAAGTGATTGGCTGAGGAGGATTGCTTGCCGTTAACCCCGGTTGGTCCTCAGCATCGCTCCCTTCATCTTGTAGGTGTGAGTTCCCTAATATAATTACAGTCACCACAATTCAGAGTGTTGACTTTTTTACGTACATGTTTTCCAAAATCATTCTCTTATTGTCTAAATACGATTATGTCTATTTTGTCTTTCTCGCCATATATGGTGAGCAGCCTCCGCATATGCTCAAACCATTTGGTAAATGCCTGTTCTCCATAGAAAGTTAAGTTGTATTTAATAACAAAGCATTTCACTCTCCACAGACGTATTAGGGATGTACCGAATACCGAATATTAATTTTATTTTGGTTGTTCTGCGTCAGCGTAAAAAATTGAATAGAATTATTGCGTAATTAATCCCCATAAGAATACAAATGCAAAAAGAGATGCAATTTTATAATTCCCCATCTTCTCCCTCACGTGTGGGATAGGGGAAGGTCAACTGCCGATTTTTATAAAAATAAAAAACCCTGGATATTAATCTGGATCTAAAACGAAGAAAATTGTAGAACACATTCAAGACTCATCCATAGCTATGCTAGGAAAGTTCTTGGAACGCCAATCAGGCGAAAGAGTCCCGAAACTATTAGTACTCGCTCCCAAATATCTCACCACGTCACCCACCAGCGTACGAAGTGAACGGCTGTTCAGTTCTGCGAAAAATGTAATTACCGACGTACGTAATCGTTTAGCTCCTGACACTGCTGAACGATTAATTTTTTCTACACGATAATCTCTTTGCCTTAAATTTCAATTATTAGGTTTTGTTTTTGCGGTAATTATTATTACTGTCTGTTAATGTTTCTTCGTAAGGTTATTATTTATTAGTATCACGATATCAAGTTGAATTTGTTCGTAATTATTCTTTGAAATAAAAAATTATATTTTAAGTTCCATTCCCTAAATCACGCTATTTACCCTAATTATCAAATGTTCGGTATTCGGTTAAAAACATTAAACTTATTCTACCGAATACTGAATACCGAATATCCTCATTTTTTACCTAATATCTAATACCGAATATTTTAAGTTCCATTCCCTAAATCACGCTATTTACCCTAATTATCAAATGTTCGGTATTCGGTTAAAAACATTAAACTTATTCTACCGAATACTGAATACCGAATATCCTCATTTTTTACCTAATATCTAATACCGAATATTCGGTACATCCTTAATATACTATATACATATATTAGGGTGGTCTAAAAAATGAAAATAAAAAATATATCTCTCATGACATTTGCTCATATTCCACTACCATTAACGATGTTGGAAATAAAAAACTGGATCGATTCGTAATATTTAGAGATGGTGGAACTCGAAGACTTGAAGTCTTTAGTCTTCGAGTTCAACCATCTCTAAATATGCATGAATCGATCCAGTTTTTTTTATTTTCAACATCGTTAATGGTAGTGGAATATGAGCAAATGTCATGAGAAATATATTTTTATTTTCATTTTTTGGACAACCCTAATATATATATATATATATATATATATATATATATATAAGGCTTTTTATATTTGTTAATTTATTAACATGTAAAGATTGCGTTTTGATAATTTAATTTAGTTAAATTACTTGTCTATTTTGCGTCATCGTGAGAGACAGAAGCAATATAAAGCCAAAGAAATGGACGCCCACTACGAGTCACAATCATACAGAAGTTTCGGGTTCTCCCGCGCGGGTAATAGCGTTCATAACGGGTCTATCGATATTGTCTCTTCTCTCAGATCGCCTTCGGGAATATGTCATTCCAACTACCGACTTCTCTTTTCAGTGAAGTTGAATTTAACGGCCATAAATTCAGTTTCATTCGACGGTCGGGTCATACGAAGGTCGCGCAACGTTTCGTGGCATTCCTAAACTGGGTAAAATTTACGACTCCGAAGTAGCGCATTACTCACTACTCCACACCCAAAACTACACCCACAATACTACTGCGCATTGAAACGAAACAATTAATGCGTCTTTTCAGTTAATAAATGTAATTATTTCATTATAAAATAATGGGTCTTATCTTCGATGTAAAAATGGTCGTGATAACACGCTCGTAATTTTACTTTAACTTCCTTCTTAATGACAAAGGGAACCGACGGTCTTGCGGGAGATCCGAGTAACCACGGGTCGGTACATCATCTGAACGCGGAGGACAGTCACGCATCCAACGTCGCTTAAACTCGCTGATCGAACGGGAAGCGGTGTTGCCACGTGGCGACGACGTAGTCTTCACTCGCAAAAACTACTCCAAAGTGCCGGGTGTCTCAAAATTCCCGATCCATTTCTTATTCACTCTTTATAAGAAATAGATTGGGGCTTTTGGGACACGATATATATAAATGCTTAATTTGCTGGGCATTCATCGATTTTTTTTTTTTTTTTTCTGGAGAATGAGGGAATCCCCCAGGAGGGTGTTCGCATGATTGGGAAACGTTTTTACGATGAAGTTTCATATCCACTGGGTACGGGACCGTGTTCAAGGGGTGGAATGGGGGACGATGTCGAAGAAGGAATGTAAAAAAAAAAAAACAATAAAATATACGTCACAAGGACTGTTTTTTACAATTTTTAGTTATAGAACTTTCTAATCTATTATTTTACCAAGTTAAAACTAATTAAGTAAATCTATAAACAGTATATATATATATATATATATACATATATATATTCCTTTTCCCCAATATTTTTGCTTAGTTCCAGTAAACCATTAATTGTCGGGATCGTAAGAGCTTATTACGAAGGAAAATGGTGCCGCAATTAAGCCAATAAATCAATATTGCTTGGCATCTAATAGGAAAGAAAATATATATACACAGTATATATATATATATATATATATATATATATATATATATATATGCGCCTCGGCGGTGTAGTGGTTAGCGTCGCTGACTACGAATCCATCGGCCCCGGGTTCGAAACCCGACGCGCAGCAAAACCCAGCTGTTCATCCTTCCACACAATGAAGAAAGTGGTTGATAAATAAATAAAGTGGTTGATAGATAAATCAGTACCCTGGGTGGCCTAGTGGTTAAGACGCTGGGCTGCTGGTGGGGCGTGGTTCGGATTCCACATTAAACTGTAGGTCTAAGGGGGAGTGAAAAGCTTGACCTTCGTCAGAATGAACATTCGGGCAGAAGCTAACAAAAGGTTAAACAAAGGTGTGTATATATGTATATATATAAGGGGTTCCAAAAAACCTTAGCCCCCCCCCCCCCCCATTTGCAGCTTACATGTTTACTTATATCGAAATAGTTTTTAGTGATTATAAAAATATATAAAATTCTTTATTTATTGCAGGTATTAAAATTACTCTAGCTGATAAAGTGATAATATAATGGCTTCTCAATTAATTGGTGATTCGGAGAGGCAACGTGTGATAGATCACATACGAGCAATAACATTTCGGGAAGCTCGTGATGCTGGAGCCACCTTTATAACACGTTCATGGGTTGCCCAAAATTTGCGAAGAAGTGAGGACTTCGTCAAAAGAAATTGGAATAAAACTTTGGATGAATGTGAAATGGATACAACCAAATCTGGCCGCCCAAATTGGCCACTCTCTCAGGAAACAAAGGACATCATTGAAAGCGGTACGCGTAAGCGGAAAAACAGCTGTGCTAAACTTTCTAGAGAGATCGAAGTGTTGAGAGGAAAGATCGTTAGTGGTGAGATCTTCGACTGTACCGTCATAGGCAAGGTTTAAGGCCTTGGCATGAACTTCCAAAGCCAAGAAAAACTCAACTTAACATCGATGTCAGGATGTGGTTTGCCCATTATCTTGAAGATTGGGATGTGGATGATTTCATGCATTTAGCTGTCTCCGATGAATTTTTTGTTTACATAACACGTCGGCCTAACTACCAAAATGATCGAGTGTGGGCCACAACACCAGATGAAATCGATGACAATGAACATTATCGCGAATTATTAAAAAGTCCAGACTGTGTTGGTGTGTTTGTTTTGTTCACTGCAAAGAAGCTCATGTGGGTGCTGAAGCCAAATGGTCAGAGTTGGGATGGACAGTATTTTCGTGATAGTATTCTATCCCAGCATGTCATTCCTTTTCTAAGAAACCCAAACAATGTTATGGATGTCGATCAGGTCACACTCCTGCACGATAAGGCCCCCTGCTTTAAGGCATTAGCCACTCAACAGTTGTTGCGGAACCATGAGATCGATTTCTTTGGAAATGAAGAATGGCCAGGAAATTCTCCTGACCTGAACGTCTGTGAACACATTGGATCAGTTATAAAGGACAAGGTTGAATGTCTCTTGTTTCAAGAACCTGCAGCAAATCGATTTTCGAAGGATACAATGACGCAACACATTGAAACTGTTTTAGCAAATTTGCGTAATGATCAAGATCTATTCACGTCACTTTTGGCAAGCTACCCAAAGCGAATTCAGGCTGTCTTGGAAGCCAATGGCGGGAACCAAGTTTTAATTGTTTCTCATTTAATGCAGGATTAAATTCTCTTTTGTAAGGTATGTTTAGTTTTACTGTACCTCTAATGGTTTAGGCCATGGGCGGGGGGGCTAAGGTTTATTGGAGCCCCGTATATATAGACACACACACACACACACACACACACACACACAGAAAACTGTTGAGAGAGAGAGAGAGAGAGAAGAGAGAGAGAGAAGAGAGAGAGAGAGAGAGAGAGAGAGAGAGAGAGAGAGCCCCACAATGATCCTTAACAAATCTCTCTGCCACTTTATTGTTATCTCTATTTTTCTGTGGGATTTGATGACGGAACGACTCGTCTAGAACTTGAGTATTTTGGAAGTTTCATTTGGGCCTCGAATGCTGAAAGGGGTTTCCATCTTTGCTCTCAAGGCATCTTTCAAGGTCCTGCTTCTTTATGGATGACACAAAATATTGCTGTAGGACCATTTCAGCGTTGCTTCGTGGCCATTGTCGTAACGCTGTTTTCCTTCGATCATTGAAGTTAAGCGATATTGGGTCTGGAGAGTTGTGAGATGGGAGACCGTTTTCCGCGTCCCGATTATGTACCGACACGTGGTTCGGATTCCACTTAAAGCTGCGGGTCCCCTTCGTCGTAGGACCTTTGCTGTTACGAAAGAGGCCAAAGAACCTCCAAAACACAGGTAGAGTCGTTCAAAATTTTTGCTTTTCTGTTCTTTTTAATAATTATATTATGATGCAGATTTTTCAACTATTTTTCAGGCATCGCTCAGTCCATCTTTTAAAGGCTTACGTCCAAAAAGCCTAACCTTTGGTTTCCGTTAATTCTCCACAAAATATTTATATATTTTGCACATCTCGCTCTCTGTATACGAAGTTAAGAGGATTAAGCAGTAATCGCGTGTACGCTTCTATGATTTTAGCTTGATGGTTGCTTTTCTGTTGTGAAAACTGCTCTCTATGATTTTTGTGATCCGAGGAAAGATTAGATTTTACGTTGTTGTTGTTTTCGTTGTCGTAAAAATTTAGTACCACTGAAATAGGAGGTACCGAGAAAAATCCCAAGATGCTCAAAATATTGCGTTTTCATTTACTTCGCTATTTTCAATTTTTCGATATACATATTTCCAATTTTTTATTAATTTTTATGGGTAACCTTTACGTTTTATATTCCTGAATTTTCTCGCGAGTTTAATTTTGGGGTGAAACTGGTTTTCTTGGATAAAATTTACCTAAAACTCGATTACGCAATATTTTCCCTTTATTCTGAAAAAAAAATGAAAATTGAAGCAAACTTATTTACTCCAATTTTTTTTTTTTAAATTTTTCTTTTAGAATTTACCTACAACTTTTTCCAGTATTTTGATTCATTTTTCAATGACGTCATAGCGTCGAGAGCTGAAACAGACCACCTGAAACTTTTCAATCCTCTCCGTTGTACGGGTAGAAAAACAAACGTAATCTTTGATATAATCCCTCCGGACTACGTGACAATTAGAAAGCTCGTGTAGCAATGAATTTTCAGCCTTTGTTTGTTATGTCCGTAACCAAATAAATTTGCTGGGATCATACTGGATCGCGCTCGTCTGTCCGTTCGGTCGCTCGTTCGTTTTCCTGTTTGTCGTTATACTTTCGTGTCTGTGATGTAACTTATCAACCACTCAACAGAAATTAACGAAACTTCAAACACGGTCACGAGACATTGCATCGCGAGCAAGAATTACGTTGTTGCATCGAAGGTCAAGGTCACAAATAGAGGTCAGAGGTCAAATGGAGGTTCGTAACAACTTTGTTGATAAAACTTAACACATATCGTATATGGATCATTGCATGACGATGCGTTCTGAATGGGACTCATGCCCCTGCATCGAAGGTCAAAGTCACAAATAGAGGTCCACAGCATCATTTTCGAAGTACACAGCATAAATGGAGGAAACTCCACACATATATGGATGATCATAAGACGATGTGTCTCGAACAAAAATCAGGCTCTTGCACCAAAGGTCAAGGTCACAGATGTTCGAAGGGACATTTTCTGACATAGTTCTTGTTGGTTTTGCTAATTTGAAAGCATTTTGTGACTGTATTTGAGCATTATTTATTGTTTGAAAAATAGTAGAAGACTCGTTTCAGGGTGTTTGGGACAGCTTCGGCCCAGTTCGGTGCAATCCCTTGCGTTAGGATGAGACCCCGTTTTTCAATGTTTATGTTACATTATAAGTATTGGAAGCAGTAATACAAACACTTATATGTTTGTTATTTAGAGTGGGACAAAGGACGAACCTGCCAAAATTTTAGATGTGATTTTCTTCCTTAAACTTTTCGAAAAAACAAAAGGCAGTAAATTAAAAGTGGGTCTCATGATTACAGTGAAAATTGGCACAAGTAAAATCATAGTCTTCATTTTCATCCCCACAAGAAGGAGATTTTAGAATACTTAATTTTGAAGTTATTAAAAAAAAGACAAAATTCGAAATGTGATCCCGATAAATTGGATAGATAACCATAAACTACATTAAAACAATTTATTCCAGTATGTATTTTTGCTACCACCAGATTTTTTACAAAGTTGAAAGGCACGCTTATTTCATACGTGACGTCAGTCAGAGTGAATTTTATACATCCCTCTACGTTAGGTGGTAGTACAAGGTTGGTTAGTAATTCCCTACGTAATCAACTGTCAACCAATAAAGGGCTATGGGCGTGGCTTCCGACTTGGCCAAAAAATGATGTGACTACAAAATTACATATTTATCAAAATATCTCTTATTATCATCACCTCAGAATATTTGAATGTATATACCCCCCAAAAATGGATTCCTCTTCCTATCTTTAATTTTTTGATATATCACCTTGAAATTTCTTTAAAATTAGTTAAAAAATAAAGTTTGCGTGTCACGGTGCCATCTTCCTTCATTAAAAATTTCATCTACCTTTCTAGTTTTTGCATTTTCTGAAAGGTTATGGAATGCATAACTACCACTGACATTAGTTTAAAAAACATTGACTATTTATTGTAGCAGAACCACTTTTAATATTTCTGATGCCCGGGATACAAAGCAAAGATGGAGGCTCCTCCCTTTAAGATGAGAATAAGCAATTGTACGAACAAATACGAAATAACAGACTGCTCTATTTCGATTCGCAAATAATAATGAATCTTGTGTTTTTTTTAAGACATTTCTTACTGGAGAAAGATTTTATTATTTAACGCGCTTTGAACAATTCTTGGAATTGTTGCGCAGTATTGTGTAGTATTTAGATATTTAAATTATAGGGTATTTAGTTATTAAGATGCTTAATTTAAATCAACTTTCACTAGAGGGTCGGGGTAAAAGTCTTGACAAAATGAAGCCTTCATTTCGTCAAGACTTTTTTTCAACATGGACCTCATTATGAGACCCGTGTCACTAAAAGTGACTCTGGGTTGTAGTTTAAGTTTTGTGTGTGTAAATGAGATTTGTGAACTTAGTTTCTGAAAGCGCACTTTTTAAATTAAAACTGTTTGAGTTGTGGTGATCACTCGTAAGATGCGTGAATTTTAAAATAGATCATTCTAATTTTTACATTTAATGAAGTGAAAGCGTGTGGAGAAGAGGGAAGAAAGATGATTGGGGGGGGGGTATTCTTGGTTACCTTACGAAACCGCGACAGTCCTTACGATACACACTGAGCTCATCACAACATAAAAGGAGGTGTAGAAATATTAGCGGTGTTGCCATAGTTTCAGACACTATTTTTTTTTAAAGAAAATTGCTAAATATTATAAAAAAAGATTTATAATGAAGGTTAGGTTAGTTTTAAATTAATTAAGTTATTTAGATTAGGATAAATGTCACCATTAACTGAAAATGTCAAAATGTCGCAGTTTTATACGGTATCCACCGCTGTGTGTGTAACATGTTTAGATTCGGTCGGCTCACCCGTCTTGATGGTGCAGCAATTTGAGAACGAAGTGCGCTTCACCGTATAATATATATATATATATATATATTCTAGCGAAATAGTATGGATTTAAAAAGAAAAAATATTTTCCTTCCTCTGATTAGTCAACCTTTAGAAGAAATGAAACATGGTTACTGATTGAACAGTTCATAATCTTTAACCGAAAATGGTCTGAATACACGTTAATGAGAAATATACGGGCCCCGCCCCGTAGGTGGAGAATTCTATAAAAGAGGAGGAGCTTGTCAACGGTCGCCAAAAAAGTGGCAAACGTTTTCACATGCCATTCTGTTACTATTCCTTAAAGAATATTGGTTTTACATGGTTATTATCGCCGAGAAAATTCTTATTTGGATATTATTTGTTTATTGCCACTTCAGCCACATATTTCTTAAATATTTTCTTGAAATTCCTCCCTGTTAAGATAGGATTCATCATCACTGATTTACATCTGTTCTCTTTTAATAATTCACTGGTCAACAACAATTTTGTCACAAGGGTTTTGATGGGTGTTCTAAGTGTACTTTTTCATGCTGAATCTAAATATGAAATCAGGTTTTTTCTATCAGGCTTAGTTTACTTGTGACGCTATGTTCATTTTTTCCTCATTTAGCATGATCACCGGATAAAAAAATAATAACATATTATATATAATTAAGTATATAACAATATTATAATATAAAAACATTATGAAAATAAAAATATAATAATATATTAATTAATTATTAACTATAATAAAATATATTAATATTAATATATATGTTGTATTAATTTTTCTGTAAAATTAGTACAATTTATTCCTTTGGGGAAAAAGTTTTGATAATGCTGGCAGGATAAATTTGGTCGGAGCAGCAGACTGTGCAGGTTGAAACATGTTTGTACCTGTTCAGACATGAGCCTAGTTTCTGTGTGTAGAGCAGCTCCAAGTGAGTCTGCTTGTAAATGTCACAGTGTTAACAGCTAGTGTCTGTTGCTTCTTGTTAATTTTACACCAGTGTTGTATTCATATAGATGTTTTGTAATGCCGCGGAACTGTCTGAATCATCCTAATTCCTTTTGTTATGTATGTGGTGATCTAACTTTAAAATCCCAGAAACGTAACTTTACACCATTAGTAAAAAAATGCTATGAACTTTATTTCGGATGTAAAGTAGGCGATCAGGACAAGAGTTGGGCCCCTCACATTTGTTGTGTGACATGTGTAAGACTACTTACAGGATGGCTAAACGGTTCACGTCATTTGCTATTCCAATGATTTGGAGGGAACCTAAAGATCACAAAACAGACTGCTATTTCTGCCTGGTAAATACAAAGGGGATCACTTCAAAAACAAAGAGCCTTATGAAATACCCTAATCTATCGTCTGCAATGAGACCAGTTCCCCACAGTGCTCAACTTCCAGTACCAAATCCTCCTGAACATGTAAGTTTAAGTGATGAGGAATCAAACGTAGCTGTAGCATATCACGAGGAAAAAGATGAAGACATTTCTGATCCAACATTCCAGGCTACCTGTTCCTCCAATGAACCACATTTACTGTCACAAGGAGATCTAAATGACCTAGTTCGTGATTTGAAATTATCTAAGAAGCAGGCTAAACTTTTAGGTTCAAGATTAAAGGGTTGGAATCTACTGCAACGTGACACTAAAGTTTGTTTTTTCCGCAGCCGCCATGATGAATTCAAAGAATGGTTCTCCCATGAAGATGGACTTGTGTTTTGTAAAGATGTTAATTCAGTTATGGGAGCTCTTGGTCATGAACATAACGTGGATGAATGGCGATTGTTCATTGACTCCTCAAAAGTCAGCTTGAAAGCAGTCCTTCTTCACAACGGAAATAAATTTCCTTCTGTACCTATTGCACATGCTGCAAACATGAAAGAGTCATACGACAACATGAAGTTGCTTTTAGAAAAGTTTCAGTATCAGAAATGTAAGTGGAATATCTGTGGAGATCTGAAGGTCATTGCACTTTTGCTAGGGTTGCAGCTAGGTTACACCAGGATTGGCCAAAACGCACCTCACTTGTTCCAGGCAAGAAAAATGTTGTGAATAGTTCACTTGTTGACCCTGAGAAAGTGTACCTTCCTCCTTTGCATATCAAGCTTGGACTTATGAAAAACTTTGTTAAAGCGATGGATAAAGCGCAAACAGGATTCACATACTTGAGAAATAAGTTTCCCCGGATCAGTGATGCCAAGATTAAAGAAGGCATTTTTGTAGGCCCTCAGATCAGAGAATTGTTAAGAGATGAGAGATTTGAAGGAGAGTTGAATGAAGTTGAGAAAGCTGCGTGGCAGAGTTTCAAAAGTGTCTGCACAAATTTTTTGGGAAATCACAAGGCCGAAAACTATCCTGAAATAGTAGGAGATCTTCTTAAGTCTTACCAAGCAATGGGGTGCAATATGTCATTAAAGGTTCATTTCTTGGACTCTCACTTGGACTTTTTTCCGGAAAACCTGGGTGCGGTAAGCGACGAACATGGTGAGCGTTTTCATCAGGATATTTCTGCCATGGAAAACCGTTACCAAGGCAAATGGAGCCCCAGTATGCTGGCTGACTATTGCTGGACTCTTAAGAGAGACATGCCTGAGGCAAAGCACAGCAGAAAATCAAAACAAGCTACTTTTTAAACTACAGGTATGTCTTTTCGATCATATTTTAATAAGTATGTAACTATATGGGTTTTTAAAAATTAAATTGCATGTCACACAAAAACCAGACCTGATAGAGAAATTTTACAAACTTATTTGGATTCAGCACAGAAAATACTATAAGAATAAGGTATTTTCATTCTTGGGACACGAAAAAACGTTTTTTTTGTTGCCCAGTGTAATTTTAATAATGTGGCGAGGTTACATTGCTTTTATCCTTTTCGTCAGAGATCTCATCATAGAAATCTTCTGTCATCTGCAAATGATGATACAATACTATATTCATAGATTCGTCTATATTTGTATAATTATTATTAACATAAATAGCAAAAGGGCTCAAAGGAGCTAGTACTAATTGATTATATTGGGTGATCCAGATAAATAGGACCCATAAAAAAAAGCCAAATATTCTTAATATTTAATTCCTTTCATAAAAACTATATATCATTCGAAAGAGTAGAGTTACAAGTTTATTATGAAATATTTATTTTTTTAAAATGACTCCTTTCAAATGTGCTCCATTAGTTGCCAAGCATTCCAGTGTTCTCGCTTGTAAGTTCTGCATCACTTTTGCAAGAGTGTGCGGTGGTATGGCCTGTATCTCATTTGTGATGGCGGCCTTCAATTCTTGCAAGGTCGTTGGGTTATTTCTGTAGACCCTACTCTTTAAATATCCCCAGAGATAATAATCTAAGGGAGAAAAATCCGGAGACCTTGCGGGCCATTCAACGTCTCCAAATCTTGAGATTAACTCGCCTGGAAACGTTTGACGCAAAACTGCCATGCAGTTCCTCGTGGTATGGCAGGTAGCTCCGTCTTGTTGGAACCAGTGGTTTTCTAGACAAAGATCTCTTAATTTAGGAATAAGGAAATCGGTCAACATTTTTTCGTAGCGATCACCATTTACAGTGACCGTGTTTCCGGTGGAATCCTCGAAAAAGTACGGCCCTTTGATCTGAGATGCAGTAAGACCACACCAAACAGTTACACGCTGACTATGCAACGGGACTTCGGTAATATTCAATGGATTTTCTGTTGCCCAGAAACGACAATTTTGTCTTGAAAGATCTTTGAGCTGAAACTACACTTCTTCCATGCTCATAATATTGCTCAGTTATGAAACGCAGCTGTTCCACAGTCCATGCAGTCATCTTGAAGGGTTAGTTTTAACTAACACTTTTATTTTGTTTTGTATCTTATCTTGTCTTGTATTGTCAAAACCTATACAATCCTGTACAAACTTGTAACTATCCTCTTTCGAATGATGCGTATGATTTTATAAAAGGACTTATACTTCAAGAGTTACAGGGGTTTCTTTTGGGTCCCATTTCTCTGGATCACCCTTTATATATAGGGTGTTCTAAAATTACCTAGTAAATTTTTATATGAATGCAATATCTTAACAAAAATTATGCGATATTTAACAATTTTATTTCAAATAGAGCAACAATAATTGTTTATTTTAGATGTTCAAAGTTCAAAGTGTCTTCCTTCAACTTGAACACATTGTTCACAACGTCCGACTACTGATGGACAGACATTCTTTGCAAGATCCTGTGATATGGCTCCGAATTCATTGATAATTCGTTGTTGCAACTCTTGAAGTGTCCTTGGCTTTGTTGCATAAACTTTTTCACGAATGTAACCTCAAACAAAAAATCCATATGGGTAAGATCGGGTGACCTAGCTGGCCACTCGACAGGTTCCCAGCGACCCATCCATCTTCGAAGGAATTGTTGATCCAACCATAATCTGACCTCTCGTTTGTAGGTCGGAGGAGCGCCGTCCTGATGCCGCAAGAATGTGTCACTATCAACATGATTCGATAGTATTGGAAGAACTTTATTTTGTAAATTATGTAAATAAGATTCACCAGTGACTGTACCACTTTGGGAAGAAGAAAGGACCCACCATGCCTGTGGAAGTTATACCACCCTGCAACACAACTCCAGGGCACATTAATTCAGCTGTCACAACATTATGAGGATTTTCATCAGCCCAGTAATATGAATTATGCCTGTTTAGATTCTCATTAGGCATAAACTTAGCCTCATCGGTCCACAATATGGAATCCACTAAACCTTCCTCCTTAGCATAATGATTCAAAAAGACTTAACAGAATTGAAGCCTTCGATCAGGATCATCACTGGACAAAGCGTGCAGCAATCGTGGTATGTAAGGTTCGCAATTCATAGCCTTCAGCATACGCCATATTGTATTACAAGATAAATCATTCTCTTGAGATAATCGACGAATTGATTTATTGGGACGCTGAGTAATTGTTGTTGCTATTGTGTCCATGTTTTTTGTGTGGTAGCTGAGATAGGTCTTCCGGCACATGGAGCCTGCTGAACAGAACCATACTTTTCAAATTACTCTTTGATTGATTTAAATGTTTCTGGTTGAGGAGGTCTTGTATTACGCAAATTTTCATATTTTTGACGAGCTTCAGAAATGTTGTTGTTGCACTGATACCCTAACCTCACAACACTCACTCGCTGTTCAAGCGTTAGACAAAATGCACCGCATTGTCTGTCCACCATCTTTAATTATTATCTGAGACAATAAATAACTGTAAATAGGCTTGGGGCATAAGATTTAGGCTAATATACTTCTCTAAAAATCAATATCGTATACTTTTTGCTAAATTATTGTATAATTTTTTAAATATCGCTTCATTTTTGTTCATTTTTTGCGTTCATATAAAATTTACTAGGTAATTTTAGAACACCCTGTGTGTGTATATATATATATATACATACACACTCGTATATATATATATTTTTTTTTTTTCTCCGAATCATTCTGGAAAAATAAAGTTTAGAAGCAAAAAGTTAAAAATTGTTTCAAAAATTTTTTAAAAGGTTGGTTCATATTTCAACTTTTTCTGTTTGGGGACTTTAAACTCTCTCTCTCTCTCTCTCTCTCTCTCTCTCTCTCTATATATATATATATATATATATATATATATATATATATAAATAACCTGGACCAAAGCAAAGTGGAAAAGCCACGGATGGGGACAAGAATGGCGTGAATTTAATAATGTCCCCTTTCAAATTCTCACTCTGAGGTTTCCCACTCTTGGCCACGGAATGAAATGGGAATGACGTTGAGTGAGATGATACCTTCGCGCGTCACGCAGAGTGAAGACCCAAAATTCACGATTTCATAGTTCTTTTCCTTTCCACGCAGATACTCTGTCATGTCCAGTTGTCGCCATTTTCCCAGCGATTGTAGGGACTACGTTCAGTGTTTTTCCTTCAGGAATAACCTTTTCGCCATGTTGTTTCTATATTCGCAATACTTCGCTCTCTTTACAGACGTGCGGAGAGTGAACGCAACTCAATTACTGCTCAAAGGATCAACTCTTCCTGAGTTGTCTCAACGTTACCGTCGCTCTTTATCAAAGAACCTCAACTTCATTCTCACACTTATATTTCTACTATTTTTTAGTGACTACAGTAATAATGTTTTGGCTCGTTTACCCTCCTTCATAACATCTATTCTGAGGTTACGTAGCAGAGGGGTTCTACGTTGGCCTTTTTTTTTTTGCGGGCGTTCGCCCTTGGCCCCTCCTTCCCGTGCAAAAAAAAGAAAACCCCTATTCCATCAAGGGAGATCCAGAGAGGCAAAATGTCTTCGTCACTTACCATGAATTTTTACTTTGAACGTGGCTACGTTGTGAGTAACACGTCGCAACACCACTTTGATCTTTGAAGTTAAGCGACGTTGGATCTGTTCATTAGTTGGATGGGTGACCCTCCTCCGCGTTCATATGATGTACTGACCTTTAGATGGTTCCGATGTCGCGGAAAACTGTAGTCCCTTTCTGTCACGTAACCTTTGTTGTTACGAAGGAGATTAAATACCCCCGAATATTATTATTATTATTATTATTGCTATTGTTATTGCTATTATTATTGATAGGGGGGTCGCTGAGAATACTGTTCTTTACGATACAAATACGAAGGAGCCGATTTTCAATTTGACTGGATTTAACTTATTCTTTGTACGTGATCTTTGACTCGTAACTTCCAAGCCTATAATAATACTTGAACTTTTCCAGTAACACCTATGATCCCAAGTTGGGGGCCAAGTATTTCGTTATCACGTTTAACAAGCATTATCAAAATCTAGACAAAATGGATTTATTTCTATATTCTGTGTTCTATTTTCGGCCCCATTTATTAATGCAGAATAATATCTTCCAATATTCGTAAATGTCTGTTAAAACATTCGGAGAAAATTGAATGACTTATCTTAACTTTAATATCATTCAGCATTCAGTTTCTAAGTCCTAAATTTAGTGCTCGTAAAATTAATTCTGGGCGGATTATATATCTTAGTATGTAAGGAATGTATGTGGTAATTAAGCGATAATTCACTGCTAACTTAACCCCCCCCCCCAACACACACACACATATATATATATACAGAGAGAGAGAGAGAGTTACTCAGGGGTCACCAATTTATAGTCGCCTATGGTTCACCGAATTGATGTGGCTAAGAAAGTAGGCTTACTATAATTACTAAATAAAATTGAAATGAAATATTAGGGGTCACCAATTTGGGCCTACTGCCTAAATAAACAATATTTAATGAGGAGAGAGAAATTACTTTGTTGTTTTGTGTTTAATTAGGAAAATAAATCAATTATTTGTTCACAGCGATTAACAGTTCAATAAAGGTATTTATAATGATTAACAATTATATAACGGCATTTATACTACGCTAAAGATGACTGGTTCTTAGAAATAAGGAATGGTTATACAGACTAATTGTTAATTAAATACGCTAATTCAGATAGGCTAATGAGATATGCCGAGTGAATACAGAATAAATAATGAAGCCTATCGATAACAGAAATAATGGAAGTACGGTACCGCAAGTATATTTATTAGGTTTGAAAAATGTAATGCATTAAAGGAGCACATAAACAAACGGATGAAAAATAAAATGAGTTATATGAAAGAACACAATAACAGGGTGATACAAAACTATGGTATTGGTACAACACTTGAATAGGCCTACTGTGGTCTTAACGTGAGAGTTAGTTTGCACGGTAATGGGAACACTTAGGGCCTACGTGATTAGGCAGAACTTGTGGAAGCACGACTTAACCAAAACACTGTAGGCCGAGTAAGGGCCGCAGAAGCTTACCGAAATGATGAATAACTCTGGAGAATGTAGGCCTAGGTGAAGGTTTGACCGTAATGCGTTTCGCCAGTCGATGAACTTGGAGACTGTAAGCCTAGGTGAAGGTTTGACCGTAATGCGTAAAATTGAGCATTGAAAAGTGGACGCTCAATTTTGCCAGTTGAGGTTTAAGTTTTGGTTTTTGGCTAAAAATACAATAGTTACCCCTTTTCCTTTGATTTATTCAATCCGACGTGAATGTGAATGCAACGAGTCTTTTGCTTATATTGAGGTTCTGAATATAGTAGGCTAGGTGTAGCTGTAAACCCTAGATCCTGTCCCAAAGCTGGATCATATCTGCTTTGTAGGTAGCTGGTGAGGAAAGCTATATTTTTTGGGCCTCTTTGCGAGTGACCCGTTGCCCACGTCGGGCTAACATTATAAAAAAGAAAAACTATAGTGTTTGTCATTTACCATTACTTATTCGGACAATAGTGGATTTAATTTTCCGAGAAGCGTTCCTTGTTCCATGTACGGTCTGTGTGTATTATATATATATATATATATATACAGTATATATATGATGAATAAAACCACGAAGGAAAGGAAACACAAAATGGTGCTCAAGCGCTTTCGTCTAATGACATCCTCAGGAACACTGAAGTACATAAAAAGGTTAAGCCTATATATAGGTTACAGAAAGAAAAAAAGAAAAAATAAATAACATACATACACACACACACACATACATATATATATATATATACATACATATCTATATATACAAATACATACACACATACATACATACATATATATACAATAAACAGAGAAGTAAAAATAATAAAAAATTATAAAAAAATTAAAAATTAAAACCTTAAAAGATTACCAGTGAGGCGTACAGATTTTGTAAGGAAAAATATCGATTTTTAGCACAAGATCAAATGGATTATAAAAATACAAATTTATACTATCGATTTTTAGCACAAGATCAAATGACCTTTTACATAGGTCAGACGGGAAAGGATTTGCACATACGTATAAAACAGCATCAATATTCCGTTAGAACAGGACAGTTGTCCAGTGCCCTTTTTGTCCATTTGTCAGAGTTAGCCCACTGTATTGATTGGAATAATGCTTCAGTTTTATTCCATTCAAGCAACATTGTTAATAGAAATATTCTTGAGTCTGCCATTATCCAACTTTCAAATAACTTCAACATAAGCAAAGGTCTTTTTCAACTCGATCCTGTTATGTTGAATTCCTTTAAAACAGATATAGATAAGAAGTGTAAAACATTAAATCTTTGGTAAACTTGTTTTCTACTTTATTAACTTTTAATTTGCATTTTATTTTTTTTTTATTATTTTTTTTTTATATATATCGAAACCTGACCATAGGCAGCATTGTGTTAAAACCCGGACAGTATAAATTTGTATTTTTATAATCCATTTGATCTTGTGCTAAAAATCGATAGTATAAATTTGTATTTTTATAATCCATTTGATCTTGTGCTAAAAATCGATATTTTTCCTTACAAAATCTGTACGCCTCACTGGTAATCTTTTAAGGTTTTAATTTTTAATTTTTTTATAATTTTTTATTATTTTTACTTCTCTGTTTATTGTATATATATGTATGTATGTATGTGTGTATGTATTTGTACAGTATATATAGATATGTATGTATATATATATATATATGTATGTGTGTGTGTGTATGTATGTTATTTATTTTTTCTTTTTTTCTTTCTGTAACCTATATATAGGCTTAACCTTTTTATGTACTTCAGTGTTCCTGAGGATGTCATTAGACGAAAGCGCTTGAGCACCATTTTGTGTTTCCTTTCCTTCGTGGTTTTATTCATCATAAATATTTTTCACGTGTTACCTTCGTGAAATAATTTTCATATATATATATATATATATATATATATATACAGCGTGTCCCAAAGAAATGTATACCCACTTTGTTCGATAATACCAGCTATGAGGATAATAAATATATTACTTTGTATATGTTTTTTAATAAAGAATTTTCTCCTGAATCTAAATATGTAATTATTTTTATTAAAAATTGAAGAACAAAAACGTTACAGATGTTTAAATTATAATTATTATTTTCGAGACTTCATGCGCGATATTTTCTAATATTTTAACCGACTGTTTTGAGATACTTATGTTTAGTGTTGATATTGAAGCATAAATGTTGTAATTATTAGTTAATTCAAAAAATTTACAAATTCCATGGTTAAATGACACTTTATCTAAGATGTTCGACGTCTTCCAGAACGTTGCTTTTGCAAGTTTTGCACAGTGCCGTCGGTTTCAAACTTATCTCGTATACGTGCAAAAATATTAGAAAATATCGCACATGAAGTCTCGAAAATAATAATTATAATTTAAACATCTGTAACTTTTTTGTTTTTCAATTTTTAATAAAAATAATTACATATTTAGATTCAGGAGAAAATTCTTTATTAAAAAACATATAAAAATTAATATATTTATTATCCTCATAGCTGGTATTATCGAACAAAGTGGGTATACATTTCTTTGGGACACGCTGTATATATATATATATATATATATATATATATATATATATATATATATATATATATATACACAGGGTGGGCCTTTTAACTCTGACTGTTTTAATATCCTTATAACTTTTTGTTTTTTAACCAAATCAAATAAAATTTATACACAACATATGTACATACATAAAGTATTTTTTTCATTAAGCTGCTTTTATCTATCTGCAGAATTGACGAAATGGCGAAGAAAAACCTTTTGACGTATACGAAAACAAATGCTTTATAACGAAATGTCGTATAAAATAAGCCAAAGTTATTGCGTAATTGCTAGTCTTCCAATATGCTCTGGCCCCCACGCTCTCCCGATCTCACCCCTTGCGATTTTTTTTTATGGGGGTTTATTAAGTCGAAAGTCTACGCGACAAGACCAACCGACATTCATGAACTGAAACAGAGAATTCAAGCAGCTTTTGGTGAAATTACGGTCGAAATGCGACAAAAGGTGGCTTTGGAATACAGAGCAAGGCTGCCTATACTGATCGAAAATGGTGGAAATCACATTGAAGTTTATAACTAACCTTGTAAGTTTATAAAGGTAATTAAATTTATATCCAAAAAAACTGTATGTATGTACCTATGTTGTGTATAAATTTTATTTGATTTGGTTAAAAAACAAAAAAGTTATAAGGATATTAAAACCGTCAGAGTTAAAAGGCCCACCCGTTATATATATATATATATATATATATATATATATATATATATATATATATATATATATATATATATATATATATATATATATATATATATATATATTAACTCTTAACAAATAATTTACAGACCGTGCAATATCTGAAATCTGTAAGAATGATATATTTTTATTACATATCTGTTCTCTGTTGGATGCTGCTTTTAGAAGTGTGTTCCATTACAGAACGTATTCTGTTTCTGGAGAGAATAGCAATAAAAAAAGGGTGTTTTTTTAATTCTATCAACGTTCTCACGCTACATTGCTTTCAGAATATCTGAATAATCAATACAGAACTCTTAAGTTTAGGATTACGATTGAAGTAGAGAACAACCAACCACTGTCATTTTTGGATATTAATGTAGAAAGGAAGGGTTCAACCCTCGCTTTTCTACTTCGGTTTATTGCAAACCAACCTTTTCTGGTTTCAGCACAAGCGTTTTTTTAGTTTTTTATGATTTTGGGTCTAAAGTTAGTGGTATTGAGACTCCTTCATCAATGGTATATAGATTGTGTTCTTCTTTTGACCCCCTTCATCGGGAACTCGGATGTTTAAAGAACTTTTTTATTATTATTAACATGCAGAGCCTTTGGCTCCCTGCCCTACGGGCGGGGCTTGTGCTTCGCAAACTCGCCTACGGCGAGGGCACGTTAAGGTTACCCCTATGGGAGAGGTCATTCTCCCTCCACCAAAACCCCCTCACCCCCTTTAAGCAACTTGGGGGATAACCCCCCACCCCTTGTTGCATAACACCCCTCCCTATTACTCCCCTCTCCCCCATTACCTCACCCCTATCAACATTGCAATTGCATATGCACTCGAACATTTTGCGGTCATACTACTACCTTGAAACATTGTGGGTCAGGAAAAAACGGGAAAAAAACCAGGAAAAATGAGGTGGCTTTTTTTTTAATAGTTTAAGGATAACGGCTTCCCAAAGTTACGTACTGAGAAATATATTAGTAAGTTCCTTCCCATGAAATATCATCCACCGCCCGCCTCTTATAGAGTGTCTAAGAAAAATTTCTACTTTATTCTTCTTTACTTCGCCCCTCCTCAGTCTGAGAAACTTATAAAGGAACAGAAAAATGCTAACAGCGTTTTATCCTCAGATTTCTTTCCAGATAGTCTTAAATAGTGATGTAGTCGAGATCACCATGGCCGAGACCGAGACCAGAAAGAAAGGTCTCGAGACCGGTCTCGAGTCCTACATCACTGGTCGTAAGTAACCCGTCCACGCTCGGATCATTGTTCCAATTTAAAGACCAACTAACAAAGAGTATGCGGTCGTCCGTTGTTTATTTGTTTAATAACGCGTGCAACCACGCATCATACGCGGGCTTAACCGAGCGTACGCTTCACTCACGTTTTTCACAGCACATTGGATGGTGCGCTCGTACAAACTAACCATTGTGTAGACTCGACCTGTCTACTGTACGTAATCATGTGTCACAGTGTGGTGGTACTCTTAATATAGATAATTTTAAAGTTTTAACTCATATACCGATGCGCCTCGGTGGTGTAGTGGTTAGCGTCGCTGACTACGAATCCATCGGCCCCTGTCCGAGACCCGGTGACGGCAACCGGCGCGCAGCAAAACCCAGTTGTTCATCTTTCCACACAATAAAGAAAGTGGTTGGTAGATAAATGGGTACCCTGGGTGGCCTAGACGCTGGGCTGCTGGTGGGGCGTGGTTCGGATTCCACGTTAAACTGTAGGGCTAAGGTGGCGTGAAGAGCTTGACCTTCGTCAGAATGAACAATTCGGGCGGAAGCTAACCAAAGGTTACCAAAGGTGTATATATATTATACACAGTAGAAGCCCCCTTTTATGACTTGCTGAAATTGCTTTGTATTATTATTCTCCCATCAGATCCCGTTCGTTTTTTGTGCCTCTTTTTACCCCCAGCTTTCCTCTCTCTCTCTCCAATTTCCATTCACTCCTCTCTCTTCCCTCGAATTGAGCAAAGGGGAAAATTGTTTCCTGGAAAACCTTTTGGAGGTTTTCACTCCGTTAAATTCGTCGTTATCCTTCTCCAAATGATCATCACGAGTTGCAAATGGAGGATTCTCTCAGTTCAAGTCTTTCATTTACATCTTTATCTCTTTCAATTTGTATGATTGTCTGTCTATATATCTGTCTATTTATCTATATATCTGTTTATTTATGTATCTGTTGCGTGTGTGGCAAATCATAATTATTAAATTGCAGCAGAAAACTTCTAGTAAGTCTCTCTCTCTCTTCTCTCTCTCTCTCTCTCTCTCTCTCTCTATATATATATATATATATATATATAAAGCCCGGATCTCACGCCACTAGATTTTTATCTCTGGGGCCCAGTGGTGTAGTGCTAAATAAAGAAGTGAGGGAACGCATTTTGAAAGTGTTACTCAGATGCGGGGGGGGGGACAATGGCGAGCGCGGCGAGCCCATACAGCTGGGGGTCCGGGGCACTGTAAGCCCCCCGGGAAATCTTTTGAAATCTGACCAATTTCAGGGATATTTTGAGGTCATATGCACTGGATATTAGGATATATTCCAAGGTTGAAGATGCAGTATTTCCAGTGTCATTAGATATACGACATCCAGTACGATCAATAAAAATAGCTAACAACTGGAATGATTAACTAAAAAAAGTTAACACCTGGTACGCCGTGGTGACTGTTTCACCAGATCTTTATAGGCTAGCATTGCCTCAGTCGAAGCAAAGAAATGAGCAGTTAATGATTCTTTCTCATATTTTCTTCTAGGGGTGGGATTAAAATTTCATGACGTTAGAGATTTGTAAGTTCGGATTTATTTGAAATAGTGAGGGAACGCCGTTCCGTCTACCAAAAAAAGTAAGGGAACGCCGTTCCCACGCGTTCCCACAGCACTACACCACTGCTGGGGCCACTTGAAAGCGCTGGTATACGCAGAGAAAATTAGGAGTGTTGAACATTTGCGGCAGCGCATTATTGGGGCATGTAACACCATTACTTCTGACATCATTCACCGTGTGCTTGCTGACTGGGTATCACGTCTGAATTTGCGTATTGAAAACAATGGTGGACATATTGAGCACGTTCTGTAAATAAAAGCTTTTGTTTTGCCTTTTTTTATTATTTTTCTTATGATGCCGGACTTATGGGACACCCTGTATATTGTTTGAAAAGGCTCTGAAATAAAAAAAATAATTCTATCTATCGATATGAAAGGTCAGACCCACGAAGTTGTTTTAGGAACTAGACATACTCGATGTGTGCATCATTTGTAGCTCGACACAGGCAATCAGTACTCTACCTCCTGCCACATGTTTTATCATGTTGTCAGGGGTAACTGTTAATTAAAGTAAAAATTCGGTCACGTAAATCTCCTACATTGTTAATCTTCTGGTAAACAATGCCTTTCACAAAGAAATAAATCTAAGGGGGTGGTGAAAATAGGTCAGGTTACCTTGGGAGGCGGGGGGGGGGGCAGACAATGGGGCCACCTCTTCCAATCCAACAGTTTGGAAATCATTTGTCCAGACACAGTACGCGCATTGCTACCGAAGTTTTTGGTCATAATGAGAACTAAAGCTCGTACTGTTGTTGTATTGTTGACAGTAGTGTGAATCAAGTTTCATACACTTTGTGAGTTTCGCTAATAGATATTTCAAGCGTTTAATACTCAATAATTAAGTGTCCTTGTTTAATATACAATTTATGATCTTTTGTTACAACTATCGATGTTGCTACAATTTAATAATATGGTTCTTATTATGCTGCGAATTACACGATAACAAACATATTATTATTATTATTATTATTATTATATATAATTGTCGTTTCAATTATTTAATTGTTACCCCCTCCCTCATCCTTTCACCCCATTCCCCCCTCCACAAAAATAAAGACGACAGTTGTGTAGAAGGCTTCAGTTCTGTATACACTTTATATTTACCCTTATTATATAAACAAAGAATGAAATATCTCAGTTGGCCGTTGAGCGAGAAGTAGGAAACAAACAAACGAACGAACAAACACTGTCTCGAGTTTGTTATTGTTTTCCAACTGAAGTGAGCGAGCGAACGAACGAACGAATGAATGGAGAGACAACTACTGTTATGGTAATTTAATTTGAATTGGATCGTAAATCTTTGTGTTTACTTTGTGTTAAAGTTTTGTTTTAAATTTAATTATTAATTTAACCTCTTTACTGAAATAATTCTTCCGTCTTTTTGAGAGAAATTTCGCCCTTATCGACTTTATCGCCCTAATGGTTACAATTATAGGGTGAAAAAAGGTTCATTTATCCAACTTTATGTGACACTGATGTGGAAGAGCCATTTATTATTATTATTATTATATATATATATATATATATATATTATATATATATATATTGTTGGCTTCGAACCACCGTTCAGGATCGACTGCTTTCGACACCACTGTGGCATCCCGCCTCCTTTAGGGGATTTGATGAATGAATGAATTGCTCTCGACTGTTATTCTGCTTTACAGCCAGCTACGCATGGCTGGTCAGGGAATTTGCACAAGAACCTATTCAGATGATTCTTGAAGGTATTTAGGTGGGAGTGCTGGAAGTTCATATATATATATATATATATATATATATATATATATATATATATATATATATTATATATATGTTACACACAGACCGTGCATGGAACAAGGAACTTCTGGGAAAATTAAATCCACTATAGTTCGAATAAGTAATGGTAAATGACAAATACTCTAGGTTTTCTTTTTCATAATATTAGCCCGACTTGGGCAATGGGTCACTCGCAAAGAGGCCCCAAAATATAGCTTCCCTCACCAGTAGTATACCTGCAAAAAG
The DNA here is from genome assembly GCA_023014485.1 of Bathynomus jamesi. Taxonomy (NCBI): domain Eukaryota; kingdom Metazoa; phylum Arthropoda; class Malacostraca; order Isopoda; family Cirolanidae; genus Bathynomus; species Bathynomus jamesi. The sequence continues at coordinate 135,080 of JAJOZX010002406.1, read as the reverse complement.
ATAGAGTGCAATGCAATTGCATGCAAGATGATCAATAATTGCAACAATTATATATATATATATATATATATATATATATTATATAAAATATATATGGTGGTGGTGTAGTGGTTAGCGTCGCTGACTACGAATCCATCGGCCCGGGTTCGAGACCAGGTGACGGCAGCCGGCGCGCAGCAAAACCCAGCTGTTCATCCTTCCACACAATAAAGAAAGTGGTTGGTAGATAAATGGGTACCCTGGGTGGCCTAGTGGTTAAGAAGCTGGGCTGCTGGTGGGGCGTGGTTCGAATTCCACGTTAAACTGTAGGGCTAAGGTGGAGTGAAAAGCTTGACCTTCGTCAGAATGAACAATTCGGGCGGAATCTAACCAAAGGTTATATATATATATATATATATATGACTTGTATATATATGTGTGGGTGTGTTTGCATGTAGGTTTGTATAGGAAAGACAAAACTTCTTTTATATACAGTATGTATATATATATATATATATATATTATATATGAATTGTGTATATATATCTAGCGGAGGGCTGGGGTTAGACCCTCTAAAGGTGGGTGACCTAAAATAAAACAAGAAAGAGGAGAGAAGAGAAGATCCATCCGTTCGTGGCCATGACGCATCGCAAAATGGTGTCTTCAGCATCACAACCATCTGGCTTAGGAGGCAGCCAATCGTAAACGCCTCACAGCCAGTCGCATAGGACGTACAAAGGTATTTCCTTGAACGTCAGGTTAACATCATGAAAGAGAAAAACTATAGTATTTGTCATTTACCATTACTTACTCGAACTATAGTGGATTTAATTTTCCCAGAAGAGTTCCTTATTCGATGCACGGCCTGTGTATAATATAAAAGATCTCAGGGGACCATTCCGAGTTCAATCCCATATATATATATATATATATATACACACTCGCTGACAAGTGTTGTCCCTCCGAATATTATAAAATATATAAACCCCACTTCTTAACTGCTTTTACAATGTCCTCAGTTCCCATGGCAACTGAAAATCATTCGCGATTTGGGATTAGGTGGTGGGTTTAGCATTTGTGTATGACGTATAAAGCAATAGAACTAACCTTAAATCTAAAATTCAGTAATTCATATAATTTTATAATTACTTTTCTGCAGTTGTTTATCCATATAACGTGTTCATAAACAAAAACAAAAAACGAGTTTCTATTTCAAAATGTTGATATAGAATTAATATGGAAATGTACAGGGTGTCCACAATGTCTTGTCGTCCCAGTAAAATGACTGGTTTTCATTTTCTTTTCAGACCCAGAAAAGTACTCGGGGACGCTAGACAGAAGATAGGGAGTGCTGGAACTCCCGTTTCTCCTGTCACTGTCCTCCTTAGCTGATCTTTTTCCGTGTCTCATCTACCCTGTGAGCAGTCCAGTATGCTCTCAAACACACACTGCTCTCTCTAATCCTCACTACATACACATACATATTACACACTACATAATCTTTTCAAAACTTAAAAAAAATGGCATCAACTTCAAGAGCCTCGGAGTCCACTAGGGAGGGGATCATAAGTGTCCCCACTTCTGACTCCCCCGCTGCCGATACCGGGAACCCAGACCCGGGCAGCGGGGCTGGATCTGCTACCGCCCATTCGAGATGTTCTGGACCTCTGTCTGATTCACTTTTCATAAACTTCTGCAACATTCGTGGCCCTTTCTCAAATTTTCAATCTGTTGAACACCACCTCTGCTTCTCTAAAAGTCATCTTCTTTTCCTCACTGAAACTCAGGTATCTTGAGCAACTGACAGCAACCCCTTTTCTGTACCCTCTTACTTTCTCTATACTGAATTTCACTCCAAAAGTGGATATTGGGTATATGTACGCAATGACCTAACTTGTTATCGTACGCCCGAACTCGAATCTTCCGAATTCTATACCCTCTGGCTACGGCTTACTTGCCATCCTCAAACTAAATACATCTCCGCTGTTTATCCTTCTCCTATTTCTACTGACCACCCAAAATTCTTTGACTGTCTCACTTCCAAAGTGGAATAGATTCTTTCCCGCTCTCCCTTTGCTGAAATCTCCATTTTAGGAGATTTCAATGTTCACCACCACCTTTGCCTTTCCTCCCATTTCACTGACATCCCTGGTGAACTAGCTTACAACTTTTCTATCCTGAATGACCTACAGCAGATTGTACAGCACCCTACTCGTATCCCCGATCGCCTTGAAGATAGGCCCAACATTCTAGATTTATTTCTTACCGCTCGTCCTTCTTACTCTGTGAAACATTTTTCTCCGTTGGGCTCCTCCGATCACAATCTTATATCTGGTTCTTCTTCTATCGCTCTAATTCGGCCTTTGGATCCTCCCAAGAGGAGACGCCTTTGGCACTTCGGCGCCGATGATTAGGAGGCCCTTAGGCAGTACTTAGGTGATTCTCTCGGGCATGGAGTCGTACATTCCATATTCTATTCCTACTACTAATGCAAGAAAACCTTGGTTTAACTTTACCTGTTCTAATGCTATCCGCAACAGAGAGGATGCTTTCAGAAGCAGTGGTGTAGTGCTGTGGGAACGCGTGGGAACGGCGTTCCCTTACTTTTTTTGGTAGACGGAACGGCGTTCTCTCACTATTTCAAATAAATCCGAACTTACAAATCTCTAACGTCATGAAATTTTAATTCCCACCCCTAGAAGAAATATGAGAAAGAATCATTAACTGTTTCGTTTCTTTTAGCTTCGACTGAGGCAATGCTAGCCTATAAAGATCTGGTGAAACAGTCACCACGGCGTACCAGTTGTTAACTTTTTTTTAGTTAATCATTCCAGTTGTTAGCTATTTTTATTGATCGTACTGGATGTCGTATATCTAATGACACTGGAAATACTGCATCTTCAACCTTGGAATATATCCTAATATCCAGTGCATATGACCTCAAAATATCCCTGAAATTGGTCAGATTTCAAAAGATTTCCCGGGGGCTTACAGTGCCCCCTGACCCCCAGCTGTATGGGCTCGCCACGCTCGCCATTGTCCCCTCCGCATCTGAGTAACACTTTCAAAATGCGTTCCCTCACTTCTTTATTTAGCACTACACCACTGTTCAGAAGGTACCGTCGCCATCCAACGCCTGACTTTCACTCCGCTTATATTTCTGTCCGGAATCGTGCAAAATCTGTTCTTCGACTCACCAAAACTTCCTTCATCCGATAAAAATGTGAAAATCTATCCAATTCTAATTCTTCTCACACTTTCTGGCATCTAGCTAAGAACCTCTTCAACAACTTTACTTCCTCTTCTTTCCCTCCTTTTTTCCATTCCCACGGCACAGTTGCCGTCTCTTCTCCTGACAAAGCTGAACTCTTCGCTCAAACTTTCGCCTCCAATTCAACCCTGGACGATTCCGTTGCTGTTCCTCCATCTCCTCCCCCCCCCCTCCATTCTGACTATTATGTCTGAAATTAAAATATCTTCTAAAGATGTTTTTTCTGCCCTATCTGTGCTTAACTCTAGAAAGGAGCATGGTCCTGATGGTGTTCCCCCTGTTGTTCTTAAGAACTGTGCTGCTGTGCTAACACCCTGCCTAGGCAAACTCTTTCGTCTTTGTCTTTCATCTGGTACTTTTCCTTCCTGCTGGAAGTTCGCTTTCATTCAGCCAGGTCCCAAAGAAGGGTGACCGCTCCAACTATCGTCCAATTGCTTTGATTTCTTGCCTTTCCAAAGTTTTTGAATCTATCCTTAATAGGAAGATTCTTAAGCACCTTTCTTCTCACAATCTTCTTTCAGATCGTCAGTATGGATTCCGCGAGGGACGCTCTACTGGCGATCTTCTTGCATATCTCGCTGACTCGTGGTCATCCTCCTTTCCGGATTTCGGTGAAACTTTTGCTATTGCGCCAGACATATCAAACGCTTTTGATAGAATCTAGCACAAATCTTTAATTTCCAAACTGCCCTCCTTCGGTTTCTATCCTTTTTTCTGTGCCTTCATCTCTAATTTCCTTTCTGGCCGATATATAGCTGCAGTTGTAGATGGCTACTGTTCTTCTCCTAAAGCTATTAACAGTGGTGTTCCTGAGGATCCTGTCCTGTCACCTACTCTTTTCCTTTTATTTATTAATGATCTTTTAATTCGCACTTCCTGTCCTATTCACTCCTGTGCCGATGATTCCACTCTTCACTTCTCCACCCGCTTTCCAAAGCGTCCCTCACAGCAGTCGCTTCATGATTCACGTGAGGCGGCTATGGGGCACCTGACCTCTGATCTTTCTGCTGTATCTGATTGGGGCAGAGAAAACCTTGTGGCTTTCAATGCCTCAAAAACTCAGTTCCTCCATCTGTCTACTCGTCACATTCTTCCACACGACTATCCCCTTACCTTCAACACACAAATCCATCCTTCCTCTTCTCTTAACATTCTTGGCGTTTCCTTTTCTCGTGATCTTTCCTGAAAGATCACATATACTCTCTTTCCAAAACAGCTTCTAAGAGGTTAGGTGTGCTGTACCGCCTGCGCGGTTTCTTCACTCCCACTCAGTTGTACAGGAGTCTTGTTCGCCTCTGTATGGAGTATGCTTCTCATTTGTGAGGTGGTTCAACCAACACAGCCGTACTTGACCGGGTGGAATCAAAGGCTTTTCGTCTCATCAATTCCCCGCCTCTTACTGATTGTCTTCAATCTCTCTCTCTTCGCCGCAGTGTTGTCTCACCCTCTCTTTACTATCGCTATCATAACGGACATTGCTCTTCTGAACTCTTTAACTGCATGTCTCCTTTAAGGAGAGCACGCAGTACCATTCCTATTCTATCCAGCTATTTAATGCAAGCGTTAATCGGTATTTTCAGTCTTTCATCTACTCAACCGGTCAACTCTGGAATAATCTTCCTCAATCCATCTTTCCTCCTGTCTATGACTCCCATCTTTGAAACGCAGAGTTTCTAGGCATCTCGAAAACCCCAGACCTTGATTTTGGCTCTGTTCTTCTTCTATGGGGGGGGGGGGCGCTTTTGCGGGCATTTGCCCTTGGCCCCTCCTTCCTGCATAAAAAAAATACGATTGAACAACACATATTGGCTAGTACCTGGGTCCATCAGCGACCATGTTATGGCAAAACCATTGAAAATATTTGCGCAGACTTCTAGGACGCATTCAATCGTGCAGCTGAATTCTATTAATTCATATTATGAATTCTACAAATTTTTAATATCTACTAAATATTCGTGCGTTTGATTATAATTAAATTTGTCCTAACTTTATACACTAAATTATAGATATTTATAAATTATTACAGCTAAATTACCTCATATTACTGAATTCAAGATTTAAGGTTGGTACTATTGCTTAATACGTCATACACAAATGCCAAACTCATAACCTAATCGCAAAAAGAAAAGGAGAGAAACATTTCTTTCGTGAATAGTTTTCAGTTGCCATGGAAACAGCATATTGTAAAAATGACAAAATAAGATCTATGTATTGTACAGTTTTCGGAAGGACAAAACTTTTGTCACAGACTCTATATATATATAATTTATATATATATATATATGTGTGTGTGTGTGTGTGTGTGGAGAGAGAGAGAGAGAGAGAGAGAGAGAGAGAGAGAGAGAGAGAGAGAGAGAGAGAGAGAGAGAGAGAGAGAGAGAGAGAGAGCGTTCTTGTGACCTTTTTACATGATCCCCAACTCTTTTAATTCAACAAAAAATTATTAAAATATAAATTTTTGAAGTGAAATAAGTTTAGAGCAAATTAAAAAATAAAATATATATAAAATATTTATTAAAAAACGGGCTATTTTATTCTGATGTAATCTTCTTATTTTAAAAGGAAAATTATACTTGAATGGCATTGTTTTTACATTGATTTTTATTATTATTATTGAGGATTTACATTTAATTTCCAATATTCTGAATAGTTTTTTTTATTTTCAGTACTGAGTTTCTTAATAATAATTCTAGATAAGAATTTGCAGTATGCTAAGAATACTGTCTTCATTTTTTCTTCTGCTCACGCGTTTCGTTCATATACTTTGAACATCTTCAGAGCTTTATACATAATTTTAAAGTAAAATGGGTTATATATATATATATATTTTTTTTTTTTATTGTAAATTTGATACAATTTCAAATTAATTTAGGAATATTCGAAAGTTCATTAAATTTTATATTAATTTTCAGTTTTTTCATTTTAATGTAAAAGGCTTCGGCAATTTTTAGTTTTTGTACGTTATGTGATGAGTAGAAGATTTGAAAGTTTTGTGAGATATCTTTTAAATTTAATATTTTATGATTTACTCTGTGATGTTCGTTAATTTTACTTGGACGATATTTATGTTGATATGCTCTCTCTTTAATGTGGTTTGTGGTGTAACCAATGTAAGTCGACGTACAGTCAACTAAAAAAAATATATATGAAAAAAATATATATATAACCCATTTTGCTTTAAAATTATGTATAAAGCTCCGAAGATGTTCAAAGTATATGAACGAAACGCGTCAGCAGAAGAAAAAATGAAGACAGTATTCTTAGCATACTGCAAATTCTTATCTACAATTATTATTAAGAAACTCGGTACTGAAAATAAAAAACTATTGAGAATATTGGAAATTAAATGTAAATCTTCTATAAAGACATAGGCTGATATCGACTTTCTATTATTATTATTACTAGTACAGTTCCCGCCGCTTCGCTGACGGTTAGACAGGCTAAACTACAAAAAAAGAACCCAGCCGTGAAAATTTTGAGCTTCACATTGTGTCAACATTTCTGAATCTGGTATCTCCCAAAACCTCCTCACCCCCATTCATGCAACTTGTGGGCTAACCCCCTCCCCCATTACCCCCACCCCTCCCCATTACCCCACCCATCCCCCATTACCCCTACCCTTCCCCCATTGCTAAACTACAGAAAAGAACACAGTCATGAAAATCTTGAGCTTTACATTGCCGCCCGTAATACAGTAATACAATTTCTGAATTTTTTTCTCACAATTTTTTCTCACAATTTCTGAAAGTGTGACGGACGGACGGACGGACGGACGGACAGCTCTCTTATTATAATATAGATAGATTATTATTATTATTACTAGTACAGTTCCCGTCACTTCGCTGACGGTTAGACAGGCTAAACTACAAAAAAAGAACGCAGCCGTGAAAATTTTGAGCTTCACATTGTGTCAACATTTCTGAATCTGGTATCTCCCAAAACCTCCTCACCCCCATTCATGCAACTTGTGGGCTAACCCCCTCCCCCATTACCCCACCCATCCCCGATTACCCCCACCCCCACCCTTCCCCCATTGCTAAACTACAGAAAAGAACACAGTCATGAAAATCTTGAGCTTCACATTGCCGCCCGTAATACAATTTCTGAATTTTTTTTACAATTTCTGAATTTTTTTCTCAATTTTTTCTCACAATTTCTGAAAGTGTGACGGACAGACGGACAGACGGACAGCTCTCTTATTATAATATATAACGGGTGATCCAGATAAATGGGACCCATAAAAAAAAGCCAAATATTCTTAATATTTAATTCCTTTCATAAAAACTATATATCATTCGAAAGAGTAGAGTTACAAGTTTATTATGAAATATTTATTTTTTTAAAATGACTCCTTTCAAATGTGCTCCATTAGTTGCCAAGCATTCCAGTGTTCTCGCTTGTAAGTTCTGCATCACTTTTGCAAGAGTGTGCGGTGGTATGGCCCGTATCTCATTTGTGATGGCAAGGTCGTTGGGTTATTTCTGTAGACCCTACTCTTTAAATATCCCCAGAGATAATAATCTAAGGGAGAAAAATCCGGAGACCTTGCGGGCCATTCAACGTCTCCAAATCTTGAGATTAACTCGCCTGGAAACGTTTGACGCAAAACTGCCATGCAGTTCCTCGTGGTATGGCGGGTAGCTCCGTCTTGTTGGAACCAGTGGTTTTCTAGACAAAGATCTCTTAATTTAGGAATAAGGAAATCGGTCAACATTTTTTCGTAGCGATCACCATTTACAGTGACCGTGTTTCCGGTGGAATCCTCGAAAAAGTACGGCCCTATGATCTGAGATGCAGTAAGACCACACCAAACAGTTACACGCTGACTATGCAACGGGACTTCGGTAATATTCAATGGATTTTCTGTTGCCCAGAAACGGCAATTTTGTTTGTTTACAGTTCCATTCAAGTGAAAATGGGCTTCGTCTGACATAATCAAAGTTGCTAGAAAATTGGTGGTGTCATTTACCTTCTGTTGGATCCATTGACAGAATTGTCGTCTTCGTGCGAAATCTCCATCGTTTAGTTGTTGCACTGTTTGAATTTTATATGGAAAGAGCATTAAATTTTGCTTGAATATACGGTGTGTTGTTGTTCCATATCCAACTCCTAACAGCTGAGAAGCACGTCTGATGCTTATGTTAGGATTATCCTGTGCAATTTCATGAGTTCTGTTAATGATCTCGTCTATCCTTGCTGTGCGCACTCTTCCAGTTGGTTTTCTTTTTCCAATGCTGCCAGTTAGGGAAAAATTTCTGACACACCGACGGATTACTTTCTTCGAAGGTGATTTTGACATCTGAAAATTTGTCTTGAAAGATCTTTGAGCTGAAACTACACTTCTTCCATGCTCATAATATTGCTCAGTTATGAAACGCAGCTGTTCCACAGTCCATGCAGTCATCTTGAAGGGTTAGTTTTAACTAACACTTTTATTTTGTTTTGTATCTTATCTTGTCTTGTGTTGTCAAAACCTATACAATCCTGTACAAACTTGTAACTATCCTCTTTCGAATGATGCGTATGATTTTATAAAAGGACTTATACTTTAAGAGTTACAGGGGTTTCTTTTGGGTCCCATTTCTCTGGATCACCCTTTAGATTATTATTACACAAAGTTACGAATTATTTGTAAAAAATAAAATTACAAAATTTAATCACGCAATCTATGTCTGTATTCAAACTAGAAGTCTGCCATAGTCCAAAACCTCCCTAATCCAAGCTACTTTGCGAGCGGTTTTGGACATGGGCATGCTGCCCAAGTCCGGGTACGGATAAACGCTGAATATTTGTTATAGTTTGTGAAGCTGACCCGAGGTCTTATGTGAGAAATGCACCTATTCGGGGGTAGGGGGAGGGAGACTTTTTCATTATATTTTACGATTTTGGTCTAGTTTTCGGGTGTCTCGATAACTATATAACCCTCAGTCGGGCTACGTCGTGGCCAGTGTCGTAACGCCGCTTCCCGTCGATCAGCGAAGTTAAGCGACATTGGGTCTGGCCAGTAACTGGATGGAGGACCAGATTATGTAGCGACCCTCGTTTCGGATCCCACGTAAAGCTGTAGGTCCCCTCCGTCACATGACCTTAGGTGTTGCGAAGGAGGTTAAACAACCCCATCATACATCCATAGCCCTGAGATGAATTGAATTTATTTATAAGGTATTGAACATTTCATGTTAAATGAATAACCTTTTAATTCATTAGTGAGTTAAATTAACCTATAAACCAAATAAATACCTAAATTCCAAACTACGGTTGAGTAAATGCAGAATTGCTGTTGTTGTCAACCTTTTCATGCCTGGATTATGGAATTTTTATTTTAAAAATCTTTTCCTGTTGAAACCAAAATAACCTCTAATATTCAGATCGTAAGGCTCAAAATCGATTGTCAAGTTCATGTTGTCATAAGGCAACGGTCGGCGTTAAAGGGTTAGAAGGTAGGCTATTATTTACCATCGTTTGAGAGTTAAAACCAACGTTAATTACGAGATCCATAGAAGAGAGACCAGGTCAGTGTCGTTCTCTCGACGTGACATCTGATCGATAAGTTTTGGGGGGTAGACTGAGTTAGGTTAGGCTAAGGTAAGGTAAAGTAGTGAGTAGTTAAGGGTTTTGTCAGTCATTCAGATAAGAACAGGCAGTTTTCGTCATAGTAATTTTTGTAAATTGGATACATCGCTTAATTTGTAAAGCGGTTTGGTTCGGTTTTGGACTTTCGGGTATGGATTTTCTGTCGTGTTAAGCAATTTCAAATTGCAGTTTTGAACAAAAACGTAAATTTACGACACGATTCAAAGCGGATATCAGATTTTTAAGGGTTCAAATTTGGACTCATTATAATGAGTCCAAATCGACAATTATTTATCGATTCCACAATTCACAATTCAGAACCTTAACACGGAAACGGAAGAAAAATGCGCTGAGCCCCGTCTGAGGGACAAAACCACCTCTTTGCCGCACATTTTACTTCAGTGTTCGGATTGAAATCAAACTACGAATAGTATAATTATCTATAATAATTCAGAACCACCTCTGAAGCCCTTTTATTCAAATATACTATATATATATATATATATATATATATATATATATATATATATATATATGCACTAAAATCACAAAATAACACGTGACCTTATTAATAAGCAAACAACCACAAGGAAAAGGAAACACAAATATATCACGAAAGCGCTCGGACTTTGTGTTTCCTTTTCCTTGTGGTTGTTTGCTTATACAGTATATATATATATATATTTCGTGTGAACATGTGACTAGACTATTATATATATATTTCGTATGACAGTGTTTTCAGAAATAGCAATTTAAGATTGTTTAGATGTAAGTGGGCATATGAAGGAAAATAAATGTGAGCTCCTTACAAATGGAAAGTGATGTATTTTCTTTTTTATATAAACTCGTAAGACCATTTGAGAGCGATGATTAAAGAGTAATGACGTCATTTGATGTGAGAAGAGGTTCATTTCGTTTTTTTTTATCTTCCGTTTTGTAAGCATTTAAAAAAAAAAAAAAATTCTAACCAAGTTATGATAAGATCGCTTCAGAATTTTCCTTTTTATTTATTTTATTGTCGTAGAATCTGTCAATGAATCATTTCGGTTTTTTTTTTCCTTTAAATAAACTTTAGTTATTTTTATGAAATACGAAGAGAACAAACAATAACGAAGCTATGTTTTCATTGCATTCTTGCGTAAACACATACGATCAATTGCGTATAGTTTTAATAATAAATAAATATATATATATATATATATATATATATATATATATATATATTGCTCAAATACAGGGTGTCCCATAAGTTCGGTCTCATATAGGAAACTTTATTTTAAATTAAATTTAAAAAAGTTATACATTAGAATTAAAACAAATGTTCAAATTTATGTCTTGTTTTGGGACCTTTTTTTTTGTTGTAGGTATGGAATATGGAAGTGAGTTACGCTGGTGAGGAAAAGGCCTTTTCCTCACCCGTGTAACTCGCTTCCATACTAGCCATTGCGTGTTATTCTACCCGCGACAAAAAAGGTTCCAAAACGAGGCATCAATTTGAACATTTGTTTTAGTTCTAATGTATTACTTTTGTAATTGTAATTTAAAATAAATTTTCGCACGAGACCGAACTTATAGGACACCCTGTATATAAAACTTAAAAAGCCCAAAGAGCGCAACCGTAAGGAGAACTTTCTCGACAAATCATTTATTCGTACGAAGTTCTGCTCATCTACTGAATCTCAGGGTCGGATCCAGAGGAAGTAGTGGTGGGGCTGTACACCCCACCCTTCAATGTTAAAGTGCCCCCAAAGTTAAGGGTACTGGCGCCGCTACATAATCATAAAACTAAAATTTTCACTAATTGATAATAATACCGTCAATATACAATATATTGCGCAAATTCTTGATTCATTAATAGCAATTGACAGCTAATTTCAACTAAAATTTATTTTATTTACGTTCATAAACCAATTTACTTTCTCATTGTTTAAAATTTAATCCATTTGTGGTGATAAATCAATTTACTCTTTCATTTTACGCGCAATTTTCATCGTGAAGATGCCTAAGTCGCGCGCGCGTAACAAGAGGAAAAGGAGGATCAACTTTTTAAAAAAAGTTGCACGAAGAAGAGTGTCTTCGTTCGAGCGACATCGTAAAGAAGAAACGGTCTTAAAAACAGTATCATTTTTGATGAAGTGGTCATATTTCGAAGGACATAATGTATATCGTACGTGACTTTCAAGCGAAATATTATTTTATTTTTTATTCTGTTTATAAATATTTTTAACCCGAATTTTGTTTAATCACGTATTTATTTGACAAAATATTTTGCACTTTTTATAGAAATATTTTTATTGTAATTCAGTAATTTGTATGTTGTTATGGGTAATTAAATTTGTTTTCATTTTAAGTTTTATATATTCATTGATTGTACAGTGATTCACTCTCTGGTAGCCCCAGAGTATCGCTAATACGATACTCTGGGGCTACCAGCGAGTGAATCACCATGTATATGTAAGTTTTGTTAAAATGAATAAATAATAGCGTAATATACCGAATTGTATTCGTTGTTTTAATGGTATTCGCGTGGATAATAGCGAGTAACATTGCGAGTTTCTTCAAAGAGTGACCCCTTTCTTTTTTACGACGAGTAGCTACTCCTCCTTTACGAAAATCCTGGATCCGCCCCTGCTGATATTGACATTTCAGCTTTCTCAACGTGAAGTCGAAATCAACGAACGCAGAAATTTTCCTCCTCAACGAAATGATATTCAAATTAACTCGTAAAATTCAACGTCTCTTTTTCTTTTATTGTTTTTCTATTGATCTCCGATTTGTCTTTCAAGAAGAAAAACGAAGATCACTGATTTGTGTTTCGAAAAGGAAAAAAAAATCACTGATATGTCATTAAAAAACAACCAACTAACGAATCTTCGTATACTAAAATCAATTTATATAGGTACAGGGTGTTCGAGAATTATCTGTACAATTTTTGGCTGTTATTAAAAGTCAACCATGAAGTGTAGAAATTCCAGTGTTGTCCCATTTTACAGAGAATCTCATTAAGTTTTTTCTGATACCAAGTTTTGACAAGTTTTTTAGAAATTCCAGTGTGTCCGAAAATTATCTGTACAATTTCATCTTTTAATAAAATTCTTGATAACACACGTAAAATTCTTAAACAAGATTATTTAGAATCTGTATTTTCAAAAGTTTCTTTTATTAAAGTAACGTTGTTACAAACATTCGATATGTGCACCATTAGTGATTCGCAAAACATCCAATCGATACTCCAAATGTTGCCATGTACGCTGCAGCATATCCACATCAATTCGCTCAATAGCAGCTGTGATTCTTGCTTTTAAATCATTAATGTCTGTCACCCGCGTACAAAAAAGAAAACACTTGTCAAAACTTGTTATCAGAAAAAACTTAATGAGTTTCTCTGTAAAATGGGACAACACTGGAATTTCTACACTTCATGGTTGACTTTTAATAACAGCCAAAAATTGTACAGATAATTCTCGGACACCCGGTATTTATAGTGGAAAGTCAACACGTAGTTTGGATGGGTGAAGATTATTATTTGAGTGTAAATAAATAAGTAAGAACCAAATTATTTTGTTTCTTATAATAAATTGAGTATTATATAAAGAGAAAGAACATTCAAAATAAGATTATTATGACGATTACTTCTCACTCTGACTTTGGAAAGATATATAAAAAAAACGGGACTATAATGCAAATGCCCGCCCGAGGGGTATTCTCTGTAAAACGCTTAACGAACTATCATAGAAAAACCTACAACAGGAATTGGAATGGATCAATTTGAGAATTTTCTCTTTCGAGATTCCCGCTTTTGGATTTCTCATTCTCGGACAAATACTAAAAGGGAAATAGAAGAGAACCATTATGCCGTGCTTATAAACAAAAGCTTTCCAATTTCAACTTTTTTGTAGAGTTTCTTCTAATGGTCGAATTTGATTTAAATGAAGAACGTTGTTAATTTTTAAAACCAAAATGCGCGTATAAACAACCCCTTGTACAAATGGGGGAAAGTATTATATGAATATATTATGGCTTACTGGAAGAGGATAGAATCTCATCAGATTTCCCTTTAAACTACAGTATGCCTGTCAGTATTACACACAAGTTCGACTTTATGGAAGTAAAATTTTTCCATCCTTGAATCATTCCTAACAATCACTTGTAAGGAATAAATTATCATTAAAAGGTATATAAAGATATTAATTAATCCCATTATTAGTAAAGGAACATCGCTCTTAACCCTTTCACTCACTGGGTAGACAATTGTATAGCTGAAAAATAAACCATATTGATTCTTATATAACCATACATAAAGGCAAATTTCTTTTTTACCCTATGTCATAATTCGTGAGCGAAAGGGTTTTAATAAAAGGACTGTAATTTCCTTCAACTGTAAATATAAGTCATGAGAAAGTTACATCAGAATATGTCCATTACAACGAGTAATAGGTATAGGTTACGTCTTTATCAACCGGGCTACGTCGTGACCATATCGCAGTACCGCTTCCTGTCGATCACCGAAGTTAAGCGACGTTAGATCTGGGTAGTAATTGGATAGGGGATCATTCTACCCCTTTAGATGATGTAGCGACCCTTCCTTCACGTGACCTTTGCTGTTACAAAGAATGTTAACGCCAAAAACATAACACACACACACACACACACACACACACATCTTTATCAACATATCCTAGGACAGTCCCAAGCTAGGTTGAGAAATGGAGAAAGGGGTGCAATGACGAGACAGCTGCACGTAACATATTTGGCTTGACCCAGTTCTCTTTTTAAAGGGGAATTTTTTTTCCCGGTTGGTAGTATTACAGCTCGTCTCAATAACCTTTCGTGGATGAAGGATATTCAGCGAAATAACCCAACCCAACCAAACCCTCCTCTATCTATAATAATGAGTGAGTAGGGCCAAAGACTGACACAGTGCTCAGGCCAACTAAGGCGTTTCTTTGCTATAACCCCTGGATTATTATTACCAGAATCATCGGGAGTGGAACCCCCGACCTCGGTATTTTCATTTCACTTACAGGGAAACGGCGTTACCTACTGAGCCACCCTGTTCCTGGCTCTAACATCTACATCCATGAATTTAAACGTGAATTGACAGAATAAAGAACCATCCGTTAAACATCTTAAAACGAAAAGCATGAGTGGGGCATTTCTTGGGGGCCGTTCCTCTCAGTCTCGATCATTTTTATTTCAGTTTTCATCTGAAAATACCCCTCGAGGAACGCAATTGCATGGCACCCCGTTTTTTGTACCCTTTCCCAAATCTCGAATTCCCAGTTTCGGACTGTGAATAAGAATGGATTTAATTAACCCATTAGTGGCCATTGGTAGAATTTCCTACCGCCAAAATTGTTTGTCATTATTGCATCACTTTTTCTCGTAGTCACGTAATCTTCGGTATGAGTCATTGATATGACGCAATCTTTTAGATCGAGTCATATCAATGACTCGTACCAAAAATCACGTGAATACAAGAAAAAGTGATGCAATAATGACAAACAATTTTGGCGGTAGGAAATTCTACCAATGGCCACTAATGGATTTAAGTGGAAATTATCTTCAAACTGACAAATCAGAGATTCTGTCTGTTAAACATTCCACACAAAACGAGGAATGAGAAGTGAACTTCTTGGAATTATTTAAACTGCAGCAATGATGCATGAAGCTGCCAATCATTTGGGACCTTACGGAAGAACCTTTTGTACATAGAAATCTTACCTTCTTTTGTCTCAAATCACTGCAAAAAGAAGTTTTGAGGATCATTTCTTTAATCTAAAGAAGTTATTGTATCCTCTGAGAAGAAACTTTGATACCCAAAAGAAGGAAAAACTTCCCTAAGAATGCACCCACAAAAAAGAAATTATAAGCTCTAAATTTAGAAGGTTTCATTTTGAGTGTGGGGTCCGAACCATCTACGAGTCGGTAGGTACATCATTTGAGCGCGAAGGAGGGTCACCCATCCAACTATCGAATAGATCGATCATAACTTCAATTATCTAACTGGAAGCGGTGTTGCGAAGTGGCCATGACGTAATCCATGAGTAGAATGAAGCCATTTTAAGTAACGTAACTTCACTATCACATTGGTCATTAGTCTAGGGCGGTCAAAAGTCAATAAAGTCAAATTGTTTCCTATGGGGCACTTTTCGCTGAAACGACTGAAAATGCCATAAAAACACCTGTAGGGGGTATATTACCAAAGTTAATAGGTCAACCAAAAGTCAACTTTTACCTGTTAGGGTCAAAAAATAGCAATGAGGTAAATAAAGTCAATTTTTTGGAATAAATAATTAAAATAACTAAAAATTGGCATCTTTTTGGTTAACTGGCAACTTCGCTGCTCGTATTTGTCTTATTCAGTTATGTCCATTCTGGTTTTGGATGTGGTTGTGTTGTATGTATTGTGGTTACTGGTTACCATTTTTGATTTGTGATTTTTTCTGATTTGTGATTTCACTGATTTCGATTTCTTTTGATTTCAGATATTTAAAATGCCAAAAGTTGCAGTTAGTTCTATTGCTAAAGTGCGCGCTATAATTGCAAAATATCCTAATGAATTAATTTGTTCAGGAAAAAATGAGCTATACTGTCAGATTTGTTGTGTTGTGGTCAAGCATGACAAATCCTTTTTTGTGGATAAACATCGCTCTACCCAAAAGCACCAGCGTGGTATAGACCAAAATGTGGAAATGAAAAGACGCAAACCCTTTTAAAGTACAAGTCTTCAGATTTTTCGGAAAAACTTGTGACTACATTTCTGTCAGCCAACATACCTCTTCATAAGTTGAGCAACCCTCATGTGAAACAATTGTTCTCTGAATTAGGTGTAGCAGTGCCTTGCGTGTCAACTTGCAGATCAATAGCAATGAAACAGGCAGAAAGCGAGTTAAGTAGAATACATTGAAACAAGACTCAAGACAAATGGTATTTGTGAAATAATTAACCTCAGTAGACCTGAAATCTCACCAACAGTTTATGGTCAGCTTTTGCAATGTCAACCAACAACTGCCGCTGAAGAGAGATCTTTCTCCATGCTTAATAAATTATTAAGTAAGGATCGCAATTTTTTGCCAGAAAATGTCGGCAAATACTTCATAATTTACCACAATCGGTCAACTGATGTAGAAGAGCAAGAATAAGTAATTAAAGTATCGTTTTTATTATTGAAAGTAAAGGCAACTTTATAAGTCAATTTTTTCAATTCGTAAGGTCAACTTTCTTAATTTTTTCGGTCAACTTTTGACTGCCCTAGTCATTACATTCGATTCTTAGACCGGCGCGCGCAGGATCGTCTCGCGACTGACGACTCGAGTCGCGTGTGATTTTACATTGACAGAATAGGAGCCCCGTACACTGCAGCGACCGCGACGCGATTCTGGGAATCACAGCTTATATAGAGGTAATTCAGTTAAAATTAACAAAGCATTCGGATCACCCGAAGATCAGGGTCTTCTTTAGTTAGCATTGTAAGGCTAACTAACGAAAATATCACGACCTAACCTAACCAATCGTTAGGTCAACTGTACGCCCTTGACGATTGGTTAGGTTAGGTCGTAATATCTTCGTTAGTTAGCCTTATAAAGCTAACTAAAGAAGGCTGGGGGCCCTGATTTTCAGGTGATCCAAGCATTTAAACTACGAGTTACAAACTTTTTTCCAAATATGTCGAACTCAAAATAAAAACAAAAATAACAGTAAATAAATAAGTAAATAAATAAATGAAAGTGTCGCAGTGAGACTCATTAAAAATTTGTGATGAAGATCATTTAAAGAAATAAGATAAAAATGACGTAGAAATGATGGCAAAAAATGAGGTGGAAAAATGATACCTAATCCGAGATCATCATTATTATCTACACTTTAAATCTCTTTTAAAGGTTAGTTATCATTTTTAACTTAAAATTACACTCATTTTATTTCATATACTAAGAATTATTTTTAAATTTTTGGAAAAAACTTCAGAAATTTGGATTTGTAATGCCAAAATAATAGCCTTTTATTGGCAATAAAATGACTTATATGTTGGAATTATATATGCAAAATATGAACATAAAGGGATTTTATATTTTATATCTACTGTGTATATATATATATATATATATATATAAGCAAATAACCACAGCGAAAAGAAAAAAAGAAACGAAATCCGAGCGTTTTCGTCGTATATTCACGTCTTCAGGGAAAAACAAATAATATTATTTGTTTTTTCCTGAAGATATGAATATACCACGAAAGCGCTCGGATTTCGTGTTTCTTTTTTCCTTTTCCCTGTGGTTGTTTGCTTATTAATAAGATCACGTGTTATTCTGTGATTTTACTGCATATATATATATATATATATATAATATATATATGCGCCTCGGTGGTGTAGTGGTTAGCGTCGCTGACTACGACGCTAACCCGGGATCGAGACCCGATGACGGCAGCCGGCGCGCAGCAAAACCCAGTTGTTCATCCTTCCACACAATAAAGAAAGTGGTTGGTAGATAAATGGGTACCCTGGGTGGCCTAGACGCTGGGCTGCTGATGGGGCGTGGTTCGGATTCCACGTTAAACTGTAGGTCTAAGGTGGAGTGAAAAGCTTGACCTTCGTCAGAATGAACAATTCGGGCGGAATTGCTTTTAGGGAAAAAAATTGACTAAAATTAGTATTTATTCACAAAATCAAATAATTTATATGTACAGTAACGATTCGGCAAACATTTGAAGTTCCACACAATTTAGTTTACCCTTGGAGCACAACATTTCTAGGAAAAAGAACATTATTCATTCATAAAACAAACTTCGTTTCTCGACTGTTTTCATGGTAAATAAATGTCACGTGCTTTCATTCAGTGAAAACGTGTTCGAACAAAGGTTTTGAAAAGAATGAAGGTGGAACCTCGTTAAATCTGAAGAGTTTTGATTCTTTAATGTTTATATTTGGTTTAAATCTTCAAGGAAAGTTTTACTCTTCTAATTAATACCTAAATCAACATAAAAACAGTTCTCATTTACGAGTCCTTTTTATAAATAAGTTCCCCCTTTGTAAGAGGGGAGACTTTAAGTATATAAATAACTTAAACGGTTTAGGTTAAAATACGTCATTAATTTTCAGTTGCGTACTAAGAAGGCGCGTGGACGAAATAGCGAATTTTGTTTATTTTTAAAGCTCAATTTTTAGTTTTGTAATCAACGAAGAACTTTGGTTTTCGAATATATGCTAGTTAAAGATCCGATCTTATGTTAATAATTATATCATTTTGGACCTTTTCCAGTTTGTGTACCGTTTTTCATATAATTTATTTTTGAGAATATTTTTGTTAAAACTAACGAAAATATCACGACTTAACCTAACCAATTATCAAGGGCGTACAGTTGATCTATTATTTATTAATTATAACATTGTTTGTTTCTGGAATAGTATTTACTATTTACTAATAGATCAACTGTATGCTCTTGATAATTGGTTAGGTTAAGTCGTGATATTTTCGTTAGTTTTAACAAAAATATTCTCAAAAATAAATTATATGAAAAACGGTACACAAACTGGAAAAGGTCCATAATTTTAATTACTCGAGTTTAAGTGTACCAATGAGGCCTAAACTCTAGGGTGGTTTTGGTGTTCCAAAAATTCTTACTTTTCGCCATTTTTTAGCTAAACTACTCATTTCTTATCCTAAGTCCCTGACGAGATGTTTTTTTCTTATTAAATTTCCTGTTGATTTGTATCCATTACGACTTTATGCGTGAATTCTTTCCAATTATAGAATTTGTCATCAGAGGTACTATGAGTTTGGTTCTCTCCAAAGCCAATTTCTCTCCGGAAAGGCGCGGTACACTGTGTCGAAAAGAACCAAGACGGTTATTAAATAAGCATTGCTACGTAAGTGCATAATGTAAATGAGGAAAATGCAGTTTAATTACGCAGTTCTAATTCAAGCAAATCAGTAATCACTTTATGTTAACCTTCTACAGGCTAGTTATTAATGTCATGTTATGTCAAAAACTCAAATATTTGTCAAGCAAAGTATCTTTAAGTAGAAGGCCTGACTATTTAGTGATGAATTAGCTTAAGAGAAGGCCTAACCTATCGTAATCCTACGTTTGACGAGTGCTATAACTGGAAGGAATTTATGTGGAATGTCAGAATTGGTATCGATAGACAGGAAATTTAATGAGAAAAAATACCTTCAGGGACTTAGGATCTAAGAAATAAGTAGTTTAGCTACGAAATATGGAAAACTAGAAATTTTTTAAATACCAAAATTACCCTCTACAGTTTGAGTTCGGACTTCGGACCTCGTTGGTACAGTTAAACTTAAAAAATTAAAATAATGTATTCAGTAAAATAAGACAAGACCTTTAATTAACAAATATATTTTAAAACCTAACCTAACCTAGCGTAACCTAACCTCAAAAAAGTAGGTCATACAAGAAAAACTGACTTATTTACAAAGCTCGATCTAATTGGTAAAAAGCGTGGCTTACTATTTGTGCTACTTGGGAATTTAGGCATATATATATATATATATATATATATATATATATATATACAGGGACGTAGACTGGGGGGGGGGGTTACAGGGGTTTATATACTTCTACTTTATATATATACATATACACACAGTATATACATAAACATACAAGAATTTTGGATCAAATGTAGAATTCGGACCCCAGCCTTCTTTAGTTAGCTTTATAAGGCTAACTAACGAAAATATCATGACCTAACCTAACCAATCGTCAAGGGCGTACAGTTAACCTAACGATTGGTTAGGTTAGGTCGTGATATTTTCGTTAGTTAACCTTATAAAGCTAACTAAAGAAGGCTGGGGTCCGAATTCTACATTTGATCCAAGAATTTTACAATACGGTGTATTCTCTAAGTGGATAACTGAATAAGAGTAAATTATATAATGTAATTTGAATATAGATTAGAGGGAGGAGACTCGAGTAAGAGGAAAGAAAATAAGAATTGACAACGAAGGGACGTCAAAAAAATAAAATTTCCACAATAAAGAGATTACGTGGCGATTAGATTAGTTCATTGCGAAAGGAATATTATTAACTCATACATCTCTGTATAAAAGGATTAACTTTCTTCCGATGTCTCTGTGAATGCGCAGCGTTTAATAGGGCCAAAAATATCGGGTAGAAAGCGGATTAGACGTACCCAATGACACAACGAACAAGGATTTACGCCGTAGAAAACGAGAGAGAGAGAGAGAGAGAGAGAGAGAGAGAGAGAGAGAGAGAGAGAGAGAGAGAGAGAACCCTCGGGTATTTATTCTTATATAAAAAAAATTCAAATGAATATTTTACTTATTATTACTTATTCATTCATCCGCATTTATTGTATGTCATTACAACAAGGGGTATAATAAGGGGTAACAAGGGGATATAAAACATTCCTTGGAAGTAATCCATAAAAAAAAGATGATTATGAATAGTCTCAAATAGCGAGACCAAACATTTCTACCCTCCCTGATTATTTCAACAATCAATTATCTTAAAAGTAAACGGCTTTTACCTAAACTAACAGTTTTAGTGAATAAAATGAATGAGAGGTGTTATATAAAAATATTCATTTGCAGCGTAATCTCCCCTCATCGAACACATCATCTTTATAACACAAGATTGTCATGCATCGATTTTATACATGCAGACAAACCAAATTATACAATAGGAATTGCAGGAATTCCTTCAAAGGAGCGGATGTATAGAATGCAATACTTGTAAATATTAGATAGACTTCATCCTAAACTGTACAATTTCGAGAAAAAAGTTTGCCTACAAAAACGTCAAATTTCTAAAAAGCAAACAATTTAGTAATTGGTGATTTGGGGTTTTTCTCTATATGTTTTACTCATTTTGGTAAAACTAATAAAATTTTAAGAATAAACCCAAATTATTACTGATTATTAATTTTTTATGCTTTTTAGAAAATTTTAGGTTTGTTGGCGAATTTTTTTCCAAAACCGTACTTCATAAATCACCAAGCAATTACGTCATCAACTTATAGCGCAGTACTCCACCACAAGCAATGTTTATCATCACTATAATCAGCAGTGTAATGATTTGTATGAAAATAACTGGTGTGCAATAAAATTTCTACGATGAACTTCACAACATCCAAAAATTTATAACACATCGGAAATTTTCTCTTCCAAATCTTATATATCTTCATTTTAAAAATTACTTTAGACCTTTTTCATGCAGGAATTTTTTTTACAGAGGTACTGTACAATATTAGTAGGAGGATAAAAAAAAATTGTTAACTATTATTTAAACTAATACGGAGACCGAGGTCAAATATGCGGCACAAAGGAGGTTTCGTCCCCGCGTCGCGGAGCCAACGTTCCGAGTACAGCATCTTACCACCACACCATCGAGGAAACCAAATAAAAATTTCCCTTCAAGAATCGCTTTTGGACGAAAGCTTTTTTTCGTCATTTGCTTTCATCCGAAAATGAAGTAGCTAATTCTTCAGTAAATTGGTGTAATAGAAAAATACAATAACCGTATTTTAAAATCAATCTACGGTTATTGTTGCTTTCTTTAATAATAATAATAATCTTCTTCTTTCTCTTCGCCCGTTCCCGCCTCTATGCGGGGTCGGCGTTTCTGACCAGCCTCCTCCACACAGCCCGGTCCTGGGCTTCTTCCTCCGACAAACCCTTCTCCCTCAAATCGTCCCTCACCTTCTCCATCCACCTTCGCTTCGGTCTGCCTCTCTTTCTCCTGCCATGCACCTCCATATTCATCGTTCTCTTACCCACATAATCTTCGTCCCCTCTCATCACATGTCCATACCATTTCAGTCTACTTTCTTGTATCTTCCTCGAGATTTCTCCAACCTTTGTTGTGCCCCTTATCCTTTCATTCCTTACTCTATCCAACCTTGTCACTCCGCACATCCATCTCAGCATTCTCATCTCCGTTACATCTAGTCTTTTCTCATGATCTTTCTTTATAGCCCAAGACTCAGCCCCGTACATCATAGCCGGTCTTACCACAGTCTTATACACCTTTCCCTTAACCCTTGCGCCTATTCTTCGGTCACACAACACTCCTGAAACTTTCTTCCAATTTTTCCAACCAGATTGCACTCTGTGTGTTATTTCTGTGTCCAGCTCACCGTCCTCAGCCACTGTCGATCCCAAGTACGTAAACTTACTTACTCTCTTTAACCTCGCTCCTTCTAAACTAATTTCTGAGTCTTGATTTTCGTAGAACCTCAGGTACTCCGTTTTCTTTCTGCTGATTTTCAACCCTCTGTCTTCAAAAGCCCTCCTCCATTCCTCCAATTTTCTTTCTACTACTTCTCTCCTGTTGCTGCACAGAACAATATCGTCTGCAAAGAGCATACACCAAGGGGATTGATCTTTTATCCCCTGGGCCAACATCCATAATCAAAACAAAAAGGTACGGGCTCAAAGAAGATCCCTGATGTAGACCAACCCTCACGGGGAACCATTCCGTTACACCTACACTACTCCTGACCTGGGTCCTTGCTCCTTCATACATACTTTGCACCAACCTAACGTACTTCTCCGGCACACCTTTCTCTCTCATACACCTCCAAACCTCCTGGCGTGGCACTCTATCATATGCTTTCTCTAGGTCGATGAAAACCATGTGCAGTCCCTTTTGTCGCTCCCGGTGTTTCTCCATCAACTGCCTCAGTGCAAAAATCGCATCAGTTGTTCCCCTACCTGGCATAAAACCCAACTGCTCTTCCCCCACGGTTGTCTCTTCTCTTAACCTTTTCTCTATAATCCTTTCCCAAACCTTCATCGTGTGTGACATAAGCTTTATTCCCCTATAATTTCCACAATCCTGGATGTCCCCCTTCTCTTTGTAGATAGGTACGAGTGTACTATCCCCCCACTCCTCCGGCATTTCCTCTTGTTCATATATCTTCTGCATCAGATCCCACAATAGATCTATGCCCTCATCTCCCAAACAATTCCACGCCTCCACTGGTATCCCATCCGGTCCCAATGCCTTCCCCTTCTTCATTCTAATTGAAAATTACATTACGTTTTTACCACTGTTTGCAATACCTTTCACCTCCATTTAATAAAAAAATGAGAGAGAATCTATTGATTTTTTGTGAAAACTTTCTTCCTGGAAGGCATCTTAACGGCAAATTCAAATAATAATAATAATAATAATATATTAAACGTATCAGGTGCCTTTTGAACGGTTCAAAGGAATACCAATTATTTCCACGAATGCATTACGCAAAAAATATGTAAATTCACTCTTTTTCTTCCACAAAAGTTTAAAAGCAATTTTAAAATCCTTAAAAGCGAAGAAGCGAAATTCAAGTTTTAGTGATTAGCGTCGCTGACTACGAATCCATCGGCCCCGGGATTGAGACCCGGTGACGGTAGCCGGCGCGCAGCGAAACCCAGCTGTTCAACCTCTCACACAATAAAGTGGTTGGTAGATAAATGGGTACCCTGGGTGGCCTAGACGCTGTGCTGCTGGTGGGGCGTGGTTCGGATTCCACGTTAAACTGTAGGTCTAAGGCGGAGTGAAAAGCTTTAAAACTAGTGTGTGTGTGTGTGTGTGTGTGTGTACTAGAGTAAATTCATCTTCATACAACGAATGAATTTAATAACATTACAAAATTAATATTAAATTAAATATAATTATAATTTTAATTATAACATTATATTAAACTCTAAAAAAATATTTTTTCGTAACTTGTCAGTCAATCAAATTTTAATGTATATATCCTGTGATTTCTGTTTGGTGTACAGTTGACACACAAAGTACTTAGACTTCAATCGTTTCTCTCTCTTTCGCGGAAGGCGGGGAAGGAATTGAACAAAAATCGAAACGAAAATAACGGTGAAATAAAAAAAAAACCCAGGAATGAAAATAGAAAAGTGGTTCCATTTTGAAAGTTTAAAAATTTCATTTATTTTTTTTTATTATTTTTATTTTTGGAGTTAAAAATTAAGAAGTTTCTGCAAACAATTTCCGACTGATAAATATTTCTCTATATTACAATTCGTTCTCAAATTAGTCGAATGACGCCAAAACTAAGAGAGAGAGAGAGAGAGAGAGAGAGAGAGAGAGAGAGTTACAAGGAGTTACAAGGAAAAGAAGTACCTCAAAAGGCCTTGCGGCCCATACCGAGGAGGTACCAATGGCAACGGGTGCCAGGGAAAATTCTGTCTTTCAACTATCCTAGCAGTAGTAGAAAACTGGATAGAAAAGTAGAAGGCTCTCTCCCCACCCTCCGCTCCCTCCCTGCCAGAGGCAGGTACGGAAAAAGGTTGAAGAAAATACCTTGACCCTGGAAAAGTAGCCAAGGAAATTTTACAGGAAAGTGGAGAATATATAAATAGCTCTATATTTAGCTTGCTCACAGAGACACCGAGCAAGCGAACTCCTGCAGAGTTTTCTGAGGTTTTAATCTTAAACTATGAGTGTGTTCAGTACTTTGTCTAGCCTATTTTTAAACAGATTTACACTTTGACTGGAAACAACCTCTGAGGGAAGTTGGTTCCAGATATTAACTATTTTATAGGAAAAGAAATTTCCGCAGACTGAGGTCCTAAATGTCTTTACACACTCAAATAGTGTGCAAGATTTCGTCTAACCTTTTCTTGAACTGATCCACAGAGGAACTGTTCACAACTTCCGAAGGTAACCTGTTCCATGTGTCACAGATCTTATACGTAAAGTAATTCCCACACACACTAGTCCTAAACCGTTTCAAATCCAACTTCCAACCATTGTTGCGAGTTGGGTTATCATTTAAACTAAACATACTTCTAAAATCGACATCGTTGAACCCTCGTAAGAGCTTGAAAACCTCAATCAGTTGACCACGCAGCCTCCGAGTCTCAAGCGAAAACAAGTTCAGAGAGAGAGAGAGAGAGAGAGAGAGAGAGAGAGAGAGAGAGAGAGAGAGAGAGAGAGAGAGAGAGAGAGAGAGAGAGAGAGAGAGAGAGTATAAATTGAACTTCAAAGAAGTTTAATTGAATGGTAGAAAGGCAAAAAAGTTGAAGTTAGGAGCAGTTGAAGTATTGTTAATCTCACGTTTCGGAACAATTGATGTTTCCACCTTCGGTTCTGAATTAGAAAGGTTGAAACGTTAAGGGAATAGAAAGTGAATGTTAATAAACTAGGAAAGAGAGGTCCGTGGGCACCTTTCCTAGTGCCCCGTTGCCCACGTTCGGCTTCCATCATAGTGAATTTAATTTTCCCAGAAGAGTTCCTTGTTCCATGTACGGTCTGTGTGTGTAACATAAAAGTTCCTCAGGGGACCATTCTGAGTTGTATCATATATATATATATATATATATATTTATTATTGTTTGCTCCGGTGTTATCGTGTATTTATTCAGGAAGTTTAGTTCCTGTTGATGATTTTCTTTCCGGTTTTTTAACTTTTTTCATTGTTAACTTTTGTTCTTCGTTCTTACCCATTTCTTTTCTTTGGCTCTTTTCATCCATTTTCCCCTCTACTCCCTCTACTCTATATCTAATAAGCTCTATTTTCTCATTACACACACACACACACACACACACACACACATATATATATATAATATATAATGCTTGGTCAAAATTGCTAGGCACCCCCTATTATTAGTCATTTAGGTACATTTGAATGATAATAATGGAAAAGAATAAATGGTGATGATAATATTATGTTTATTGCAAACTAATTTAATACTTTGTACAACGTCCATTTATTCTTATTACAGCTAGAATCCTTTTCGACACACTTGTGACAAGAGGCATACAAATTTCCTTCGTAATTTTCTCCCATTCTTGCAACAGTTTTGAGTGAAGATCATTTCTGGATGAACACCCGTGTTCCTTAACACATTTGCTCAAAATAGCCCATAGATGTTCAACGGGGTTTAAATCCGGGGACTGAAGGGGCTAGTCTATACGGGCTGCCCCATTATTTGCGGACCACTTTCTGTTAGCGTGGTAGGTGTGACACGGGACATTATTTTGTTGAAATAGAACATCTTTGCGATAGGTAACCTGGCATAATTTCCCCACAGATGTCTTCAAAAATTGCCCCAACGCGCTTGTGTATGCCTGAGACTTCATTCCACCTTAGCACAGAAACAGTTTCCCCACCCCTGATACCGGCATGCAACCTTACATCATGATGTTGCCTCCTCCATATTTTTTTTTAATAATAATCTCTATTGAGAAAGAACACATTACATAAGATATACATTAAGTCCATACTGGTTTATACAATGTTGGGATTAACGTTTAATTTTTGTAGTTTAATTACAGTATTCATATCTGAATATGCCGTTGGGACGTGCTCGTCCATCCGTTCGCCTCACATAAAAAGCTCCAGATGTCCCGAAACCTGAAAAACAGAACATAAAAAAGGTCATATTTTTAAATGGTGGTTGACTACCTAAGAAATTAGTTGAATCACCGAAAGTGTTATAGTATTAATATTCAAAGGCAATATTATTTACCTCAAAGTTGCTTTCATCAGACCAGACCAGTTTTGCCCAATCCTCATGAGTCCAATTTTTGTGGTCTTTTTCCCATTGAAGTCTCCTTTTTATTTTTTTTGTTAGCTTCAGAAAGCCATGTGGCTTCTTCCTCGTTTCACAGCCTATTAGACCGGCTTATTCTAGCCTCCTTCTCACTGTCCGTGAAGAGACATTGGTCACATTTATCCTTCGTAATTCATTAACCAGGTCAGACGACGTATTTCCGCGATCACACGATGAATGGTGCTTCATAAATCTGCCCTCACAAGCTGTTGTTATTCTCTTTCTACCCGTTCGAACCCTACTAGAGTGAGATTTTGTATCCTGAAGCCGTCTCAATGTGGTTTGGACTGCGAATCTTGAGCATTTCATTTGTTTTACAATGGCAACCCTGAGACCTCGTAAGTAAAGGAGCACAAACGGAGCCCTCTCACCTTCGGTAAGTTCTTTTGTTTTAGCCATTGTTAATCTTTAAAATATTATCCGAAAATTAAACAACATTTATTATTTTACCTTTTATAAGATCAGAAAGAGAAATGAACAATCCGATCAGTGGTTCTTTAGGAAGATACCACTTTTAGACGACTTGCTACCAGTATGCCAAAAAAGGATCCTAGCTGTGATAACAGCAAATGGACGTTGTACAAAGTATTAAATTAGTTTGCAATAAACATAATATTATCATCACCATTTATTTTTTTCCCTCATTATCATTCAAATGTACCTATAATGACCAATAATGGAGGATACCTAATAATTTTAGGCAAGGATATATATATATATATATATATATATATATATATATAGGGTGTCCCATAAGTCCGGTCTCGTAGGAAAATTTATTTTAAGTTAAATTTCCAAAAGTAATTCATTAGAACTAAAACAAATGTTCGAATTGATGTCTTGTTTTGGGATTTTTTTTTTTTTGCAGGTAGAATAACACGCAATGGCTAATATGGAAGTGAGTTACACTCCTGAGGAAAAGGCCTCCTATGAGACCGGACTTATGGGACACCGTATATATATATATATATACATATATATACACTTGATTGAAGGGTTTGTTCTTGGGGAACCGTAACTTAGTGAGGAATAGGAGGACGAGATGGTACGTGTTCATTTACAGACGTTTCGGAAATTTCAATTTCCATCATCAGTGCTAAAAATTTTAAATCAAATATAAAAATTAATAAATATGATGAACAGAAAAAATGTATACAATATATTTGTACAAACGTATGATATTAATAGTATATTTACAGTATATATTATTAAGTATTTAAAAATAAAAATAAAAAGTATACAAAATATAAGAGGGTGAAACAATAGTCAAAATGTACAAAGGTTAAAGGTGAAGAGCGGTGTTTTACCAGGTTATTATCGGGACATCACCATCTTCTCCCTTAGTTTATGTAAATACATACAATACGTACAGTATTTGTTTATTATTAATGTACGATATTACGCATTAGTTATGTTTTTCTTTCAAGTTTATAATTATTATATTGTCGTTATGGTATTTGATTGTATGAACAGTTCATAGGATAGGTTTATCTACTGATTTTAGGGGTTTATTTTAGTTTGAACATTTTTTAGGCAACGTAACGCCTCCTAATTAACATTGTGTCTATGGGAAAATATACCTTACTATACGCGGTAGTTTCCAGAAACACAAATACCGCGTATAGCGGGGTATACCTATATATATGTTATGCGTAATCGGTGAAGCTGTATTTCATGAAATAATCAAAATATTGCTTGTTTCATGAAATACGCAATTTCGCTCTGCCAATTTCATGAAATAGGTAGAAGAAAAACAGAGTTCAACTATCAGTTGCAAACTATAATTAAAGCAAAATCTACTTAAAGCAAAATATACAGGCAAGTACCTAACCTATTTTAATGCGTTTTTGCATGCATGGCACTGTGTATAGGGTAAAAATTCAACTTCGATGAATTCTTTTGAGCAACCCGCCAATTATACCCACCTAATGGAAAAACACTACTGGTGAAGTTTCATTCGATTCGAATCATGTTTAGGGGTCGCGCAACGAAATTTCACGTGAGGGAGAAAGCAAACCATAGCTGGAAAAACGAAAGTCTCAACATATATTTGGACACCCACAATTGAGAAAAACTGAAATACAGCTTTAAGACGATCATATTCCTATTGAACAAGTTAATCATCATAAGTTCATAACAGTTGTTCACGCCAAGAGGTCTCTCTCTTGTTTGCTGTTTTCGGGTAAAGCTGGCGGTGATCCTCAACGACCTGAAGCATGCACTGAATCTGGTCCTCTTTCTTCGTTCTTCCCGAAGCGGTGAATTCCTGGTGAGGGCGACGCCTCGCTCAGCCGTATCGTTGGTGACCACAAGGCTCTCCGCACGCGCCTTTCCAGCTTTGTAGGTGTCCAACTCTGGCCAGTGCGCTGGGTCGGTCGTCAGGAATCCGGGGTCGATTTCCAGGTTATCGAAGATCTTCTTGGTCGTGGTGGTGAAAAATACAGGAAGGTCCTTTCCAGCTGCCTCTACAGGAGTGAGGAGTGTGCGAGGTGATGGTTCATCTGAACCCTGAACCTCACTCATATTGGTGATCATTTTCCTCTTGTCATCCAGAGAGATCTCGTCGAAGAGGGCCAGGCCAACCGTGGCTTCAGACAGGTACCAGAGGTGTCGGCCGAAGGACTTCATGGCTGCGTCCATGATGACCGGATTCTCGTGTTGTGAAAGTGTCTTGAAAAGGGTGAGGTCCATACGAAGGGCAACAGATGGTCTCGTGGCCGTGAACCACGCTCGAATGTAGTACTGGACGACGAACATGCAGAGGTGGCCGAGGTTGATCCAGATCTCCGTCCTGTTCGGTCCTCCGGAGGTGGATGGTCGCTGGGTCATGGCTTGAGCGAATTGGTACCTGGAAGATCCATATCTTCAAGGCATAAATCGCCTTCACCATCCACCTGGCCCGATGAAGTGCGCCTGGAGCCATGAAAGTGACAGAGGAACGACCATAAGGCACATCTCTCAGGAAGATCACTGCCAACTCCGGCAGTTCCTTATAGTCGTCTCTGAGTTGCTGGACGCGGAGTTGTTCTTGGGCGAACTTGAGGATGTCTTCTCGCCATGGCTCAACCGTCGATGCCATGGTCTCATCGTCGAGTGCAGTTTGGAACTCCTGTTGTCGAACCTTCGGCCAGAACTCCCTGAAGTTCAGGAAGAGGGAAATGTCCGGACTCTTCGCCTGTTCCATGACCAAAACAGAGAACACGGCCGCCAACAAAATTTCGAAAACTTGGTGACGACAGGCCAGGTAGAAAAGATCCCGTTCCAGCATTTGCTCAATCCGCAGGCACACACCTTTTTTTGTTCCCGTATTCACTGCTGTGGTGTCGAAGCAGAGGGACTTGATGCAATCCTTGAGATTCCATTTGTCCAGGACCTCTCCACTGATCGTTGCTGTTTGTTCAGCCTTCCCATCAGTTAGCTTGGGAACCATCAAGAGTTTCCCCACTCCCTCACCGGAGACCAGGATGGGAAAGCGGTCGATTCTTTCCCGACCAGATAAGTCGAACATCAGCTTCCCGTCCCAGTGGAGAGTGAGGGGAACAGGGGGGGGGGGAAGCTAAGCCTCAGCTCCGCGGCCAAAGCTGTGCGATGAGCAATGCATTTCCTTCGGATGGTGCTTGGGCTGATGGCCAGCTGCTCCACATCGTAACCAAGATAGGATGCAAAGGGGACCAGGATATGAGCTGCTTTCCGATCGCTGAGTTGGGTCCGGTCGAGAGCTGAAGCCACCTGACCGCCGATGACGGGAAGACCTCGGGGGCTGCTTTGGAAGACAGCAAGGTCCTCGTCCTCGGGTAGGCGAGAGCATTGGCGAGTCTCCACTGTCCGACACGGAAGTGGAAGAAGACGACTCAAGTTCCACCGTGGCACTCTGAGCAGCTTGGTCTTCCAGAGATCGCTTCTGCCGTCGTTCGTGCTGAGCTCTCTGCTCCTTCTTCGCTATCTCCTTCTCCCAGGAATTATCGACTTCGACCATGCTTCCTGGTCGCCCAGACCGACGCTGAGCGATAAGGAAATCCTTATCCTCTTTAATCTTCATGAAATTGAGTGCGTCAAGGTGGGCGACGTCGAAGAGTTCCTTCAAACTCTTCTGGAACTCCTCCTTATCTTCGACTGCCTTTCCAGAAGTTCTTGACGAGCTCGTCTTCAAGCTCATGTGCTCTGCATGGAGCTTCGTAACTTTCGCTAAAAGATGGGAGAAATCAATTATTGGGATCTTAACTTTGTCCCAAACTTCTGCCACCTGTTGCGCCGTTAGCTTCACACATTGCTTCAAAGAGGCTTCATGTCCGTGATGGTGAAAGAGGACTCACAGCACTTCACCACGACTGGGTAACTTCGCTCTCGAAAACCCGGGCATCGGCTTACCCACCAGCCAGATGGCTGAGGAAGATCGAGTTGTAACCATTCTCAAAGAACCCCTGAGAAAAGAGAATAAACGGGTATGATCATTTTGCATCAGCAAGGTCTGGAAGCATTCAAGAACGTGAAAAAACACCAAATCAATCATAAGACACACATACGAGAGTCTCTTGAGCTTGGATTTATGGAAATGGGCTCTCGTATAAAGGAGCCGCTCCATGCAAAAATTCAAATGCCATGCGCGGCCCCTAAACAGTCTTCGATCGACCTGAAATTTTCACCACGAAGTTTTCTCATCAAATGGGTAAAAATGGCGGATTGCGCAAAGATGATAAAAAACTTTCGTTTTTTTGACGCACCCTAATATATATATATATATATATATATATATATATATATATATATATATATATATATATATATATATATATATATGTTACACACTCCTCTGGGAAAATTAAATCCACTATAATCCGAATAAGTAATGGTAAATGACAAATACTATAGTTTTTCTTTTTCATGATAGAAGCCCAACGTGAGCAACGGGTCACTCGCAAAGAGGCCCCAAAATATAGCTTCCCCTCACCAGCTATTTGCGAAGTAGCAAATGAAGCGAGATGCTGCAGAGGGTCGACTGCAGGTCAGTCCTGAACCGTAATTCAAAACTATATATATATATATATATATATATATATATATATATATATATTATTTAATTTATCTCATTTCCATTTATTTCATTTCCATTTCATTTTATTTCCTATTTTATTTTAATATAAAGTCTTGTTTTATTTTATTTTCAAAAATCATTTTTAATTTTCATTATTTTCATTTGGCAAAAAGCCATTCTCACATTTCTTGTATGATAAAAGGATATTGCATTTTTGTTTTTAAGTTAAAATTAAACACTGGTGTTATCAATGTTGTTATCTTGTATTCCGACCTTTATTTGTACCATCATTGTTGTCAGTGTTACTTTGTTAATTTACTGCTTGCATTACGATAATTTGGGTTTTCAATGTTTGACTGAACCATTTGCAAGCTGGAGGAATCTTTTCTTCACAATTTGATGACTTGTTTTAGTGTCCTGTTTACAGTAGGTCAATTGTAAACAGGTGTTTTTATTACGTGTATTATCATAATGACAAAAATCATTAATATCATAATTAATGATAAAATCGTAGCATTGTTACCATCATACTTACTGTTGTCTCTTTCGCATTCTTGTCATAATTTCCTTCAGTGTTTCTGTAATTGATGTCAGTTACATTATAGTGTGGTAAATCTTTTGTCACTGTTGTTACTACGAGGGGCGGTCAGAAAATAAGTTTACACGGCGTATAATTTCGTAACTAAAGAACCAACATTGATTATGTTTGTATCAGGTGAATTCGTTAATCATTGTTGGCAACACTGCACGTTGATTAGGCTGCCATCTACCGTACATTGGTTATATGAATCAGTTGACTATGACGGCTCGACTGGAAGAGTGCCCTGTCATTTCTGCAACGATATTCCGAGTCTGTCAGTGGTCAAGAATTTCTCGAGCTCATTGTCGCGGAAGACGAGACACGGGTTCATCACCTACTCCGGAAACAAAACGTGCCAGCATGGAATGGAAACACCCTGGGTCCCCGCGATCAAAGAAGTTCAAGATTGTGAAGTTCGCTGGCAAAGTGATGGTTACCGTGTTTTGGGACCACAAAGGCGTTTTTCTCGCAGACTTCATGCAAAAAGGCACAACAATCAATGCAGCTGCATATTGTTCAACACTGGAACGTTTACGAGCGGCCATTAAACGTAAACGTCCTGGACTGCTCCGTAGGGCAGGGCACTGTTCCAGTCGAGCCGCCATAGTCAACTGATTCATATAACCAATGTACGGTAGATGGCAGCCGAATCGATGTGCAGTGTTGCCATCAATGATTAACGAATTCACATCATACAAACATAATCAATGTAGGTCCTTTAGTTACGAAATTATACACCGTGTAAACTTATTTTCTGACCCCCCCCCCCTCGTATATGCACAAAAAAAGACACTTATTTATAGCAACAAAATATTTAGTTAATTATCCGCTAACCAATCCAGTGGCTGGATTGGTTGGATCATAATCCATGATTGGATGGCGACCATGGTATGATTGCACGAACCATTTAAGTTCGTTAACAGAAATAAAAAAAACGCTCTGTTAATAGAATCATATCATGGGTAAGTTGACAATTTCTAATTTGGTTGTCAAGTAGTTAACCAACCATACATTTTGGTTGTCGTAATATTACAACTAGTTCTCTCCGTGTACATATTCCATATTATGATTATGTCAGTCGTCATCATAGTCATTATTGTAGCGCCATTTTCAATGTTGTCATTGTATTTTCAATGTCAAAAGAGACATTTTCGTTCGTTTAAAACAAACTTTGATCCCATTTTTTTTACTTATTAATTGTTTGACTTTCGTCTTGTTTGTTTTCTTTCTAGACGCCTTCTCATTACAACTTTTTTGCCAAAACTTAATTAATTAAAAATAATATATATATATATATATATATATATATATACGGAGCGTTGCCAAAAGTAAATAAAAACGTTGGGTTTTTCCAGTTTTTATTTGATAATAAAAATCAATAAATAATAAGCTTTATTGAATGAATATATTTAGAATGGTGTTCCTCTCTCTCTCTCTCTCTCTCTCTCTCTCTCTCTATATATATATATATATATATATAATAATCAATAGGAATATGAAAACAAGAGATACGACTCTCAACATTTATTGGCCAAACGTTTCGGTCCACTCAGGGGCCATCTTCAGTGACTAAATAGAAGCATCTAAAAATAATCATAAAACTAAAGTAAATACAAATGGCAAACTGTACGATAATAAAATCTAACACAAAAAAAGTTAAAAAGTTGATAAAAAACTATCTGGATTATAAAACAAAATAAAAGTAAAATTAAAACAAACTAAAATTTCAAAAATTAAAAGTTTAAAAATGTTAAGTTTAAAATTTAAAAATTTAAAAAGGACTAACCTGGATGGTAAAAGTTACAAATAACAAGTGGAGAGAAAGGAAAAAAACAACTGAAGTTAGTGCGTTGGTTGCGTTTAAAAGGTGTTGGTTGGTTAGGAAGTATGTAATTTTATCGAGGAAAGGCTATCGTTTAGTTCAGGATTTAATTTCCTGATAAAAAGGGATTCTAAAATTTTAAGATCAAGTGAATTAGGAGCAGACGACAAAATCGCAAAGGAGTCCTGGGGGCACGGGTGGTCATGGGTCTCTGAATGATGCCGAATAGCAGAGGATTCAGGAGTGGAAAGAGGGCGAGAAGTTCGATAAGAAAAACCCAAATGCTTCGAAATCCTAAGTTTTAACTGTAGGGCAGTCTGCCCCACATAACGACTTTGGCAGGTCGCACATGTATATAAATAAATAACAAAGGATCTCAAAAGCACGGGGAGGTGATCTTTATGGCGAAAAAAGGATTGCAGAGAATTAGAATTAATGATTATAAAGTCGCATTGAGGGAAGTGTCTGTCCAAAATAGAGTGGACATCTTTATTGAGTTGAAAAGTTAGTTGGTCTAAAAATGGAAGCTTAAGATAAACCTTCTGTTTCGGAACCGTGGAGTGAATTATTTTAGGTGAATATAGGTTATTTAAAAATTTAGAAAT
The DNA here is from genome assembly GCA_023014485.1 of Bathynomus jamesi. NCBI lineage: Eukaryota > Metazoa > Arthropoda > Malacostraca > Isopoda > Cirolanidae > Bathynomus > Bathynomus jamesi. The sequence continues at coordinate 99,666 of JAJOZX010002406.1, read as the reverse complement.
TAAAGCCTCAAAAGTCAGAGTACAATAAAAATTATAGTTGAAAAATCTCTTAAGATACTGAATTTCTAAGTCAAACAAAGACCAACTTGAACAAAGGTGATAGGCTCTAAAAATACGACTTTTAATACTAGCCAGCTTAAAACTAAGTGGAATATTGCTGAAAAAATGAGTACCGAGTTGGGTAGTAGTTGGTTTTCTGTATACTTGTGTTGAGAAGCCTGTACTGTGTTTATTTATGGTAACATCAAGAAACGAAATTTTATTGTATTGTTCTACTTCCATAGAGAATTTAATATTAGGACGCTTAGTATTAATGTAATTTAAAAATAAAGGGGCATGATCTTTATGCTTAAAAATGACAAAACAATCATCTACATAACGTTTAAATAAAATAGGTTTAAAATCAAGCGGGCAATCCCTCAGCCACTTTTCCTCGTGAAAACAAAGAAAACTGTTAGCAAAGGAGGACCAAGGGGCGAACCCATTGCCATTCCCTCGTGCTGGTGGAAAAGTTCCTTATTAAAAAAGAATATAGTATCCCGGACTGATAACTTTAAAAGTTTTGAAAACAATTGTCTGCTTAATCCCAAAATATCATTAGTAGAAGCAAACAAAGAATTTATAATAATATCACAAGTTTCTAAAACAGGTACATTGGTAAACAAAGACTGAACATCAAAGGAAGCCATGAAACAATCCTTAAACTTCAACTTGGTGACACAATCAACAAATTCAAATGAATCTTGCAATGTGAAATGAGAACGTGTGAGAGGGTCTATAATTGGGATCAAAAATTTTGCGAGGTTATAACTTGGTGTGTTTATGGCTGCTAGAATGGGACGAAGCGGAACTCCAGATTTATGGGTTTTAGGTAGGCCATAAACAACCCCTGGGCTAGTACCTGAAGCAAAAAGCTTATCGTAATAGTCAATCAAAAGCCCACGACTTTTGAGAGAACGCAAAAAGTTGTTGATTCTGTCCTCCAGTTTCACAATATATTTAAATGGATCAGTCTGCAGTTTCAAAAACTTAGTAGAATCAGAAAGTAAATTATACATTTTATTTAAATAGTCTTGTCTGTCTAAGACAACAACACCTTTACCTTTATCAGGCTTACAAATAATTACATTCTTATCCCTCCCCAAGTTCGTGAGAACTTTAAAATCACTAAAACTAAAAACAGGACAAAAAAGCTTAAACCCATCAAACTTATAGTAGAACTTGTTTGCCAAAAGTTTAATATCCTCCACTGGACTAGTGTGCTGAAGGAAAGCGGGAAAAAGACTAATTTGATGGCAAAGTTTTTCAAAACATAAAAAATAACGACAAAAGTCAAGCTTAAAAATGGGAAGTTTAAAATCCAATCCCAAGGATAAAATTCTTTTTTCTTCAGTTGATAAAACCTTATTGGAAAAGTTAGAAATAATTTCATCTCTGTTAAGATTAAGATCAAAATTTAAACCCAACTGTTGAAGCTTAGAATTTTGACGAGTTAATGAGGAGACATAAAATTTTGATACATACCTCGAAATATAACTATTTAAAATAATAAAATCAAGGCGAGACACATTAGACTTAAAATGTTGTGACAATATGAACAATTGATTACCCAATTTTAAAACAAGTTTACGTTTTGAGGCTAATTCGAGGGAAAGAAGTTTACTAGTCCAAGAATGATAGAGTTCACTATGCATCAAAGATTTCTTATATAGTTTAAAGCGAATAAATTGGGGCACATAACCGTAACCTTTGCAAATTGTTAAGAAACGAGCGTCCAATTTTGCCTTCTCCAGCTTCTTTGAAACCCCTTCAAGGGCACGGAATCGTCGTACAGTGTCTTCATTTTCACGAGGAAAAGTGGCTGAGGGATTGCCCGCTTGATTTTAAACCTATTTTATTTAAACGTTATGTAGATGATTGTTTTGTCATTTTTAAGCATAAAGATCATGCCCCTTTATTTTTAAATTACATTAATACTAAGCATCCTAATATTAAATTCTCTATGGAAGTAGAACAATACAATAAAATTTCGTTTCTTGCTGTTACCATAAATAAACACAGTACAGGCTTCTCAACACAAGTATACAGAAAACCAACTACTACCCAACTCGGTACTCATTTTTTCAGCAATATTCCACTTAGTTTTAAGCTGGCTAGTATTAAAAGTCGTATTTTTAGAGCCTATCACCTTTGTTCAAGTTGGTCTTTGTTTGACTTAGAAATTCAGTATCTTAAGAGATTTTTCAACTATAATTTTTATTGTACTCTGACTTTTGAGGCTTTAATTTCTAAATTTTTAAATAACCTATATTCACCTAAAATAATTCACTCCACGGTTCCGAAACAGAAGGTTTCTTAAGCTTCCATTTTTAGACCAACTAACTTTTCAACTCAATAAAGATGTCCACTCTATTTTGGACAGACACTTCCCTCAATGCGACTTTATAATCATTAATTCTAATTCTAATTCTCTGCAATCCTTTTTTCGCCATAAAGATCACCTCCCCGTGCTTTTGAGATCCTTTGTTATTTATTTATATACATGTGCGACCTGCCAAAGTCGTTATGTGGGGCAGACTGCCCTACAGTTAAAACTTAGGATTTCGAAGCATTTGGGTTTTTCTTATCGAACTTCTCGCCCTCTTTCCACTCCTGAATCCTCTGCTATTCGGCATCATTCAGAGACCCATGACCACCCGTGCCCCCAGGACTCCTTTGCGATTTTGTCGTCTGCTCCTAATTCACTTGATCTTAAAATTTTAGAATCCCTTTTTATCAGGAAATTAAATCCTGAACTAAACGATAGCCTTTCCTCGATAAAATTACATACTTCCTAACCAACCAACACCTTTTAAACGCAACCAACGCACTAACTTAAGTTGTTTTTTTCCTTTCTCTCCACTTGTTATTTGTAACTTTTACCATCCAGGTTAGTCCTTTTTAAATTTTTAAATTTTAAACTTAACATCATTAAACTTTTAATTTTTGAAATTTTAGTTTGTTTTAATTTTACTTTTATTTTGTTTTATAATCCAGATAGTTTTTTATCAACTTTTTAACTTTTTTTGTGTTAGATTTTATTATCGTACAGTTTGCCATTTGTATTTACTTTAGTTTTATGATTATTTTTAGATGCTTCTATTTAGTCACTGAAGATGGCCCCTGAGTGGACCGAAACGTTTGGCCAATAAATGTTGAGAGTCGTATCTCTTGTTTTCATATTCCTATTGAGGATAAGGTTCCCGAAGAACATTTCTATCGTAACAACTATATATATATATATATATATAACTCAGGGTACCATTCTGAGTTGTAGCATATATATATATATATATATATATGATTAAATTTTTTAGCCCTAAAGAGGATCACGACTACCAAAACCTTGTCTGTAATAAAGATGTTTGATGCTGTGTTCGTTAATTTGTTAAATTCCGTTTCCATGCTGAGAGGTCTGTTGTAGAACACACACACACACACACACACACACAAATATGTCGTGAAAATAGTATTTTAATTATTATTTTGTTTTCTTTCTCCGTTTTATTTTCACTCTGAATACTCGTATTTATTTTATACTAACTTCTGTTTTTTATAAAAGGTTCTCAACTGACAAGGACCCTGCAGGCGACACACACACACACACACACACACACAATATATATATATATATATATATATATATATATTTATATATATAGTGGTGTGTGTGTGTGTCGTATATTGGTTTTTAAATAGGAAATTTAATAATGTTTTTTTGGAGTGTAGTAAACTGATTTAATTGTATGAAATTAACGTATGTAAAATGTAATTGTTTGAAATATAAAATACTAGTTGGCATCACAAAGTGAAATTTGAAATGGCACTCAAGGCAGGAGATATACCTAGAAGACGAGTCTCGGGCGAGGCGATCTAAATGTTAAATTATAAATTTGCCCTCGCTTTTCCCCGCCATGTTCATTATCTTAATTAAAAATAAACCGGTAATTAGTAATAATTCGTCATCATTTTCCCACCCCCTCGCTTTGTTCAAAAAATGTCGCCTGCAGGGTCCTCGTCAGTTGAGAACCTTTTATAAAAAACAGAAGTTAGTGTAAAATAAATACGAGTATTCAGAGTGAAAATAAAACGGAGAAAGAAAACAAAATAATAATTAAAATACTATTTTCACGACATATTTGTGTGTGTGTGTGTGTGTGTGTGTGTGTGTGTGTGTGTGTGTGTGTGTGTGTTCTACAACATACCTCTCAGCATGGAAACGGAATTTAACAAATTAACGAACACAACATCAAACATCTTTATTACAGACAAGGTTTTGGTAGTCCTGATCCTCTGTAGGGCTAAAAAATTTAATCATATATATATATATATATGCTACAACTCAGAATGGTTCCCTGAGAAACTTTTATGTTACACACGGACCGTGCATGGAACAAGGAACTTTTCTGGAACTTTTCTTTGACGTATTCGATCCGACGTAAATGCAACGAGTTCCTTGCGTATATTGGGGTTCTGAATGTAGTGGTCTGAGAAACTTTAAACCCTAGACCCTGTCCCAAAGCTGGGTCCTCTCTGCTTAATAGATAGCTTGTGAGGGAAGTTATATTTTGGGGTCTCTTTGCTAGTGACCCGTTGCCCACGTTGAACTTCTATCATGAAAAAGAAAAACTATAGTATGATATTTGTCATTCATGATTGATTACTTATTCAGACTAGAGTGGATTTAATTTCCCCAGAAGAGTGCCTTGTTCTGTGCACCGTCTGTGCGTAATATATATATATATATATATATATATATATATATATATATATATATATATATATATATGTGTATGTGTGTGTGTGTAAAAATGAAATGAATAATCAATATTCATTTTTACATAAGAACCAAAATCGCTTAACGCGAGTTTGGATAATAATTTTACTTGTGGCTTCCTATTTTTGATCGTGTCAAAACCCTACGATCTACCATACCTATGGTTTAGTCGTATCCATTTTTATTTGTTATAGAAGTTATTAATTAATTATGATTGTCTTGCATCTCACCCTCGTCCCTAGATTATGCATACACATTGCATATAACTCTTTGCCTCTGATTCGTTCTTGTAAATCTTCCTAATAATGATTTGTATTATACGTACAAAATTCAATAACTATGACGTCATAAAGTAACTTAATTCTCTTCACGTTTTCCATACCTTGAACACTGAATCACGTGTTTAGTATTTGGACATCTTCCGTATTGAATGTATGGTAAATCCCTTAATAATAATAATAATAATAATAATAATAATAATAATAAAAAGAAAAAGAAACTTCATTCTCTATACATCATTAGTTATGTTGTTTCCTACCTATTGTCTACTGATACCTATCAACCTATCAGTCCATATTTTATGCGTCTCTATATTACGCACACAACCTATTGGATTATGTACATGTAAAATACGTCCACATATATTTTTTTATATTTTTTTTTTTTAAGTGCGTTCAACCCTCACAAGGCATTCATTAGGCTTACAGTAGTTAAATGCTCAAATTCGCGAATCAGCAGAACCGAACGTTTCTAAGATAAACATCCCCTTTCGCTCTGATCCAAATTTATAACATGTTAAACATATTATAACATATTATGTATATAAATCTATATCATGTGTGCCATGTACTTTGTATTATATTTCTAACATCTTAATTGTCTATTAATATGAAACACTGTAAAAACAAAACAAAGCTATAGTAACTGTTTAATTGTAATTAACTAATACTTTAATTAATAATAACTTGTAATGTACTTCAATGAAACTATAATTGAATGTAATGACTTTATATATAATGTAAGAATGTACTTTAATAGAACTGTAAGGGACAATCATAAGCGAATGGGAAGTAATCCATAATCGAAATCATAATTGTAATAAACCCAAACAAAAATGTACTCAGTCGTGAAATAATATCGCCTTCAGAAATGAAGACGTGGCAAAGAAAAATAAGATTAGTTTTTATTTTTATTTATTTTTTATTTATTTTTTTATTTGGAAACTTTCAAACACCTGATCGTGTTTAAAAGGGGGGAAACTTAACCTCCAACTGCCATCCCCCAACATTCAGGCATATTTTATACATGTATTTGTAAAATGAAGGACACTTCATTACGAGACTCTACCTTGGTCACTGCTAAGAGACTCCCCTGGTTAGCAGCCTCGCTGCGGGGAGGGGGGCAGAGGCCCCTTGCCTCCTTAATATTTTTAGATTCCGGCCTGAGCTATGGTCGAAAGAGGTCGAACCTCTACCCCTGTAAATTCAGAGCAGTACCTGTATATTTTTAAGAAGTAAATTTACAGTAAGAGAAACTTTTTATTTTCCCCCTCGAGTTGGGCTATTGTCAGAGGAACTTAGTAAAGTCGATAAGTTATAAAGTATCAGAGAAAGAATTAGAAAATTATAGAAGAAAAGTAACAGAAGAAATATCCGTTGCTTGCCTCCGTAACTAGAACCCCCGTCGATCCGAACCGAATCAGGGCCATAGACGGAGTGGTTAACAGACTGGCGACCCTGCCAGGATAAGAAGAAGATTTATAAAAGAAGATTTATAAAAGAAGATTTATAAAAGAAGATTTATCAGGATAAAACCATTTGACCGGCGTGTCACGATTTCTAGTTCGTAACATCCACCCTTGACCGGTGTGTCACGACTCCAAGTTCTCCACGCCTAGTTTTCATCCAAGAACAAGTGGCCAGCAAGACACGTCTTCAGGACACGTCTCTAAGGATTTCCCCATAGAAAATTTTGTTAAGTACATTTTGTTTTCTTAAGTAATTTATAAACACTTGAAAAGTCAGTATTATTAACAGTTAATAATGAGTATTAAGTCAGAATTTACAAGAAACACAGTGAACACTTCAGACACTAGTGATACATTTTCCTTAGTGTAACAGAGAGTTAATTGTAACAGAGAGTTAATTGTAACAGAGAGTTAATTTCAAAAGAGAGTTAATTTCAAAAGAGAGTTAATTTCAAAAGAGAGTTAATTTCAAAAGAGAGTTAATTTCAAAAGAGAGTTAATTTCAGAGAGAGTTAATTTCAGAGAGTTATTTTCACTGTTATATTCAGTATTCAACTGCAAAGAACACGCAGTATAAATAACGTAAAGAACGACGCTTGTATAGGAGATATTCCGCGCAAGACGAGAGAGAGAAAACGGAACAAATGAAAAAATGAGGTAACCACCTGGGAATCGAACCCGGGATCTTCCGATTGCCGGTCAGACGCGATACCATTACACCATGGACCTCACTTCCAAATGCCGTAATTCTTCTACATACTCGCAGAAACCAATGCCCCAAGGGGGCACCTCCCGCATGCCGTAACATTATATACATTCAACTGCAAAGAACACGCAGTATAAATAACGTAAAGAACGACGCTTGTATAGGAGATATTCCGCGCAAGACGAGAGAGAGAAAACGGAACAAATGAAAAAATGAGGTAACCACCTGGGAATCGAACCCGGGATCTTCCGATTGCCGGTCAGACGCGATACCATTACACCATGGACCTCACTCTTCCAAATGCCGTAATTCTTCTACATACTCGCAGAAACCAATGCCCCAAGGGGGCACCTCCCGCATGCCGTAACATTATATACATTCAACTGCAAAGAACACGCAGTATAAATAACGTAAAGAACGACGCTTGTATAGGAGATATTCCGCGCAAGACGAGAGAGAGAAAACGGAACAAATGAAAAAATGAGGTAACCACCTGGGAATCGAACCCGGGATCTTCCGATTGCCGGTCAGACGCGATACCATTACACCATGGACCTCACTCTTCCAAATGCCGTAATTCTTCTACATACTCGCAGAAACCAATGCCCCAAGGGGGCACCTCCCGCATGCCGTAACATTATATACATTCAACTGCAAAGAACACGCAGTATAAATTTTTTTCAATTACTGAATTGAATTGACTTGCAAATTAAGAGAGAGAGTGTTTATAGAGAGTTTATAGATTTAGAGAGATATTTGAAGTCAGTTTTAGTTGCAAAGAAGTTGCAAGTCAGTTTTAGTTGCAAAGAAGTTGCAATTCAGTTTTGAAGTCAGTTTTAGTTGCAAAGAAGTTGCAAGTCAGTTTTGAAGTCAGTTTTAGTTGCAAATAAGTTGCAAGTCAGTTTTAGTTGCAAAGAAGTTGCAAGTCAGTTTTGAAGTCAGTTTTAGTTGCAAAGAAGTTGCAAGTCAGTTTTCGTTGCAAAGAAGTTGCAAGTCAGTTTTGAAGTCAGTTTTCGTTGCAAAGAAGTTGCAAGTCAGTTTTGAAGTCAGTTTTCGTTGCAAAGAAGTTGCAAGTCAGTTTTGAAGTCAGTTTTCGTTGCAAAGAAGTTGCAAGTCAGTTTTTGTTGCAAATAAGTTGCAAGTCAGTTTTGAAGTCAGTTTTCGTTGCAAAGAAGTTGCAAGTCAGTTTTGAAGTCAGTTTTAGTTGCAAAAAAGTTGCAAGTCAGTTTTGAAGTCAGTTTTAGTTGCAAAGAAGTTGCAAGTCAGTTTTAGTTGCAAATAAGTTGCAAGTCAGTTTTGAAGTAAGTTTTAGTTGCAAATAAATTGCAAGTCAGTTTCGTTGCAAATAAGTTGCAAGTCAGTTTTCGTTGCAAATAAGTTGCAAGTCAGTTTTCGTTGCAAATAAGTTGCAAGTCAGTTTTCGTTGCAAATAAGTTGCAAGTCAGTTTTCGTTGCAAATAAGTTGTAAGTCAGTTTTCGTTGGAAATAAGTTGCAAGTCAGTTTTCGTTGCAAATAAGTTGCAAGTCAGTTTTCGTTGCAAATAAGTTGCAAGTCAGTTTTCGTTGCAAATAAGTTGCAAATAAGTTTTGAAGTCAGAAGGTTGCGCTAAGATGGACAACCGCCCCAGAGATTTATAGAAATACTTGACAAGAGGTCAAGTCAGAAGGTTGCGCCAAGATGGACAACCGCCCCCAGAGATTTATAGAAATACTTGACAAGAGGTCAAGTCAGAAGGTTGCGCCAAAAGGGACAACCGCCCCAGAGATTTATAGAAATACTTGACAAGAGGTCAAGTCAGAAGGTTGCGCCAAGATGGACAACCGCCCCAGAGATTTATAGAAATACTTGACAAGAGGTCAAGTCAGAAGGTTGCGCCAAAAGGGACAACCGTCCCCGAGATTTATAGAAATACTTGGTAAGAAGTCAAGTCAATAGGTTGCATCCAAAAGGGACAACCGCCCCCGAGATTACAGAAGTCAGTTTTGAAGAAGCCAGTTTTGAAGAAGTTAGTTTTGAAGCAGTTAGTTTTGAAGCAGTTAGTTTTGAAGCAGTTAGTTTTGAAGCAGTTAGTTTTGAAGCAGTTAGTTTTGAAGCAGTTAGTTTTTAAGAAGTTAGTTTTTAAGAGGTCAGTTTTTAAGTCCCAAGTCATTTCAATGCAGTCAATTGAATTCAACTTTTTCTTTGTAAGTTAAGAGAATTTAATTTAAGAAAATGTAATTTAAGAATTTAATTCAACCTTTTTTTTTTGTGTTGTAAAGAGAATTTAATTCAACCTGAATTGACCGGGTTGCGTCTTTAGTTAACCTTTCTTTGTTTTGTTGTAAGAGGGAAATGGACCGATTTGTCTTTTCTTTTTCATGCCATTGTTGCGTATAAAAATATATAGGTAAAATGACATATTTTATTGTTGGCAACCAAAACCGTTTTTACAAATGTTGCTAACGAGTTTTATAATTATTGCGCTTATATGATGACAGAAATAGTGTAATAATTAATCGATCATGTACCTAATTTATCTTGCTCTGTATGGTCGGGAAATTTACCCGTAGGACCGCACATACCCTAAATTCAGTTGTGTTTATTCTTTTTTTGTCATTTAATTTTAATAAAACTTCTACACAATAAAACATATGTATTTATCATATGCAAACAAGTTTTCAGACTAAAATATCAAATAATTCAGTCTATCAACATTTAACGAAAGAGTATAATTTTTCTACTTAACATGCAAAAATTATTAAACCTTTTTAATATTTTTTTTTAGTATATAAAAATAATTTTTAATGTAAAATTTACCTGAAATTATTAAAAGAAAAGATTGTTCGAAATGCTTTCCTTCCATTTCAATAACACTTTTTATTCTTGGCCGAAACTCATCTAAGGTTCGATTTACTTTTATTTTTAAGAATATTATAAAATTATGTTTAGCTCTAAAATGCATAAATTGATTTATATTTTTAATTTGTATTCTTAATTTTCTTAATTCAATTATCGTACCGATACTTCTGGTTAATGTTAATGGTTATATAATTCATATATAGCTAGGAATGTTACTAGTCGAATTTAATTCCATCTTCAAAAATTCAATTTTTAAACCGTGAGATTTACTTTCATCAATTGTAAGTCCTCTAAGTACATTTCTTTGTATTACCTTAATACGTGGAACTGATTTAATTAAATACTTAAATACTACCTTGAACTTAAAGGATTTTATAATAATAATAATAATGATAATAATAACAACAATAATTGACTCAAAAGATTTTATAACCCTAAACCCATCTTAAATTATTATACATTATTTTTAAACTTTGTTAATTCAAAAACCTCCCAAATCCCTACACATACACACGCATGTATGCGCACTATATATATATATATATATATATATATATACAAACCTTATGCTAAAATCATTGGATGTCACAATAAACTATTTCATAGCGTGTAGGTGCTAACTCTGCTATTTGTATAGTCCTAAACATTTTTGCTTACTATATATAAATTTTTGCTCAGGCATTTATTCAGTTAATTTAAGAATCCTCTCCGCTAATCTATCCCTCAAATTTATAAGATACACACTTTGTATCTAATACACACACATACACACTAGACCACAGGTCTATACATCATCCATTACGTAATTCGATTTTTACCTACAATAGTCAATAAAATTAGTTATAGACTGCACGATCAGGGTAACTTTGGAAAATAATTTATATTTTTCCCTTTTACCTACTATTCATTATGTATGTAATTTTCTCCACAGAATTTTTTTTTTTAAATTAACAATATCATTCTTTGTCTAACTTAATTGTTTGTCCAAATTAATGTATTAATCCTTTTATTCTGTTTACATAAATTAAAGTATTAATCTTTGAATTTTTTATATTTTATAAGCAAGTGTCATTTAAAGATTTGATTACTCTCCATTGTACGCAACCACCGAACTCACTTGTTCTGTAAAAAAATTTGTAATGTAAAGAAAAATTCGTCATCTAACTTGTAGTAGTTAGGATGTTATTTTCTCATTTGTATTGTATTAATGGTACCCTATTAGATTATTGTATAAATATCATTTTTTTAAAAGGGGAGAGCAATGTAAAAATGAAATGAATAATCAATATTCATTTTTACATAAGAACCAAAATCGCTTAACGCGAGTTTGGATAATAATTTTACTTGTGGCTTCCTATTTTTGATCGTGTCAAAACCCTACGATCTACCATACCTATGGTTTAGTCGTATCCATTTTTATTTGTTATAGAAGTTATTAATTAATTATGATTGTCTTGCATCTCACCCTCGTCCCTAGATTATGCATACACATTGCATATAACTCTTTGCCTCTAATTCGTTCTTGTAAATCTTCCTAATAATGATTTGTATTATACGTACAAAATTCAATAACTATGACGTCATAAAGTAACTTAATTCTCTTCACGTTTTCCATACCTTGAACACTGAATCACGTGTTTAGTATTTGGACATCTTCCGTATTGAATGTATGATAAATTCCTTAATAATAATAATAATAAAAAGAAAAAGAAACTTCATTCTCTATACATCATTAGTTATGTTGTTTCCTACCTATTGTCTACTGATACCTATCAACCTATCAGTCCATATTTTATGCGTCTCTATATTACGCACACAACCTATTGGATTATGTACATGTAAAATACGTCCACATATATTTTTTTTTATTATTTTTTTTTAAGTGCGTTCAACCCTCACAAGGCATTCATTAGGCTTACAGTAGTTAAATGCTCAAATTCGCGAATCAGCAGAACCGAACGTTTCTAAGATAAACATCCCCTTTCGCTCTGATCCAAATTTATAACATGTTAAACATATTATAACATATTATGTATATAAATCTATATCATGTGTGCCATGTACTTTGTATTATATTTCTAACATCTTAATTGTCTATTAATATGAAACACTGTAAAAACAAAACAAAGCTATAGTAACTGTTTAATTGTAATTAACTAATACTTTAATTATAATAACTTGTAATGTACTTCAATGAAACTATAATTGAATGTAATGACTTTATATAATGTAAGAATGTACTTTAATAGAACTGTAAGGGACAATCATAAGCGAATGGGAAGTAATCCATAATCGAAATCATAATTGTAATAAACCCAAACAAAAATGTACTCAGTCGTGAAATAATATCGCCTTCAGAAATGAAGACGTGGCAAAGAAAAATAAGATTAGTTTTTATTTTTATTTATTTATTTATTATTTTTTTTATTTGGAAACTTTCAAACACCTGATCGTGTTTAAAAGGGGGGAAACTTAACCTCCAACTGCCATCCCCAACATTCAGGCATATTTTATACATGTATTTGTAAAATGAAGGACACTTCATTACGAGACTCTGCCTTGGTCACTGCTAAGAGACTCCCTTGGTTAGCAGCCTCGCTGCGGGGAGGGGGGCAGAGGCCCCTTGCCTCCTTAATATTTTTAGATTCCGGCCTGAGCTATGGTCGAAAGAGGTCGAACCTCTACCCCTGTAAATTCAGAGCAGTACCTGTATATTTTTAAGAAGTAAATTTACAGTAAGAGAAACTTTTTATTTTCCCCCTCGAGTTGGGCTATCGTCAGAGGAACTTAGTAAAGTCGATAAGTTATAAAGTATCAGAGAAAGAATTAGAAAATTATAGAAGAAAAGTAACAGAAGAAATATCCGTTGCTTGCCTCCGTAACTAGAACCCCCGTCGATCCGAACCGAATCAGGCCATAGACGGAGGGGTTAACATATATAATATATGGTGGACCTCCCCAAAAAAGATAATCCTTGTGAGTTTAATATGACGGTAACTTTGGCCGTAAGCTCTTGAGTAGAATTATATTAAATAGGTATACAGTAAGACTTAGTATTGTACATGTGTGAGTAAAATATTAAGGTAATTATTAAGAAACACATGGAAATTCTATCCGCTTTAATAAATTAAATTTAAAAACATGTTGATGAAAATTTCAGGAATTAACGAGCCTTTTAAATGCCAAAATATACTGGAGAAGACCTTATTCTAATAAAAAACTTGCGACTACAGAACAATTGTGGTACAAAAAGATAAAAAAAGGTAATTGAATTCCCGAATAAAAATTGGACGAGAAGTGGCGGTAGAGAAAATGATTCGAAAAATTGGTAAAACTGGTTGTATTGCTCGAAAGGAAGGGAGTGGACGGCTTCGGGTGTCTTTTCTTCGGGCTAATGATCCGGACTTTATTGTAAAAGAATATTGGCTTTCCATTTGGTCCGCGATGCAGGAGCTTGTCTACGAACATCCTATCGAAAACGTGACATAATTGCGCCAGGCGATCGAGGAAACTCGGGAATAGTTATCGCGGAGACTTATCGATTGCGTCATTGATCAATGGCGCTCGGGCGAGAATCTTGCATTCAGCAAAATGGTAAATGTATTGAACATTTGTTCTAAGTTTAATTTTCCTTTTGTCAACAGAATAAATGTTTTTTTCAGTAAATGCCACAGAATAAATGTTTTTTTCAGTAAATGCAACAGAAAACTGTACACTTTTGTTTTGTAATGAGCAAACGCCGTTTTTTATTATACAAAAGATCTAATCAGTTTATTTTCAAACCATCTAATTTCATTTAAATGTTCTTCATATATTCAACAAGATTTTTTGCTTTAAATTTGGCACACGAGTGTTAAATGAGTTGTACTACATATCGTAGTATTTTAATCAAAATAAACAACTCTCAGCCAAAGTTACTAACATATTAAACGAAGGGCTTACTTATTTTGGCCTACCCTGTGTGTGTGTGTGTGTGTGTGTGTGTGTGTGTGTGTGTATATGGTGAATTTAGTCGAATAGTCACTATGCAAAGGTCGTTACATTGGCAGGTTCTACAGGGTGTTCGAAAAGTCTCTCCGCAGTCAACGTGCTATAGCCAGTATATGCGCGCTAAGCCGGTTTCAGCTGGTTTAAACTCGATCGTGTCAGTATTGTGACAGAGTTGGGATCGTGGCAATAGTGTGTGTCGATAGCTTGGTAAAAAAATGTGTGTGCATCCTTGTCTGTGAATATGTTAACAACCGAGGAACGAATATTTTTAGCTGAGTATGTCAACCAACACTTTAAAAAAAGTGTTTGACAGCAAGTGTAGACGAGTTGCTCTGTACCTGCAAAATGGTGGAAAACACTTTGAATACATGCTGTAAAACCAAAAGGTTATGTAATAAAATCACTAAATCATGGTTGAATGAAAACATTGTAGTTTTTCAATTTCCTATGCGTTTAACATAGCACTGCGGAGAGACTTTTCGAACGCACTATACTATATATATATATATAGTGAGATTATTATAGTAAAATTAAGGTATAATTGCAGTTACAATTGCGAGATTATTCCAAATAATAAAAAATAATATACAGTATATGTATATATATATATATATATAATATATATATATATATATATATATATGATGAATAAAACCACGAAGGAAAGGAAACCTTTTGTGTTTCCTTTCCTTCGTGGTTTTATTCATCATAAATATTTTTCACGTGTTACTTTCGTGAAATAATTTTCATATATATATATGAAAAATTGTTTCATGAAAGTAACACGTGAAAAATATTTATGATGAAAAGCGCATGAGCACCATTCTGTTTCCTTTCCTTCGTAGTTCTCTTCATCGTATATATATATATATACGTACAGGGTGTCCCGTAAGTCTGGAACCATAGGGCAAAATAAGTATGATAATTCATGTTTTCCCGTTTATGCAAGTGCCCTTGATGTCTTTCAGTAAGGAAGAACGCATCCAGGTAATTCTGCCCGTAGGAAATCGGAGTCAGAGGGAGGTCGCTGAGGAATTTAACAGATTGCATCCAGACCGCGCGCCGATAACACACAGCTGTGTCAGCAAACTTGTAGCAAAGTTCAGAGAAACGGGATCCACAGGAGATAAACCACGCAGTGGACCTCCGAGGACATCCACCGACGATGACACAGCCGCTACCATCCTCGCTCATTTCACAAACAATCCCCAAAAGTCTCTTCCGCGTTTTTATTGCCGCTCTTATCATTTTGCCCTGTGGTTCCAGAATTACGGGACACCCTGTATAATTTTTTATTATTTTGAATAATCTCGCAATTGTAACAATTGCGAGATTTGGGGAGGGGGTTATGCAACAAGGGGGTGGGGATTAACCCCCCCCAGTTGCATAAAGGAGAGGGGAGGAGGTATTGGGGGAGAGGGAGAATGACCTCCCCCAAAAGGGGTAACCCTAACCTTTTGAGCTTCGCATTCTGAGCCAGTGGGTTAAAAATTTGTGAAGCTATATTTAAAATGTAAAATAATATTTTTGTCTTCATCTCCGTACTCTGCGAAGGTGCCCTCGCAGTAGGAAAAGTTTGCGAAGCACAAGCCCCGCCCGTAGGGCACTGGCAAGGAACCGAAGGCTCTGCTTGTATCTAATATATATAATAGAACCTACTTAAAGCGATCACTATCGGGACCAAACAAAAGTAGTCACTAAGAAATTTTCATATTTTGCCGAGGAGGTAAAAAAGTGACCATTTTTTTTCAATCACATGATTGAGTTTCAAAAAGGATTATTCCACTTTTTTCGAAGAAGAGTCAATTTTTGCAGTGAAACGGACTCGTTTTAACTTTGTTTATTTAACTTTCGAAACAATTTTCCAGAAATTATATGTATGAGTCATGGCAGGATTAAGTTATAAGACCATTTGTTAAAATTGTACGGTCAATTTAACAGATTAAATTCTGAACAAAAATTACTTTTAGCTGGTTCAAACCGGTCACTTTCCACAATACGCAGGTGTTCACTGTACTGAAAAATATTTATGCTGTAAATATGTGGTGAATTTAGTCGAATGGTCACTCTGTAAATTTGGTTACATTGGCAGGTTCTACTCTATATTTAAATATATATATATATATATATATATATGAAAATTATTTCACGAAAGTAACACGTGAAAAATATTTATGATGAATAAAACCACGAAGGAAAGGAAACACAAAAAGGTGCTCAAGCGCTTTCGTCTAATGACATCCTCAGGAACACTGAAGTACATAAAGGGTTACGGCCTATATATAGGTTACAGAAAGAAAAAAAAAATAAATAACATACACACACACACACACACACACATATATATATATATATATATATATATATATTATATATATATATTAGGGTGGTCCAAAAGGTTAAAGCATCGACTAAGTTCTCTCCACAAGGTTGGTTTTATGCCTCTTGGTGTGGACAGTATTTGTGCAAAGTTTCACGTTATTCGGTTAATATTTAGGGGTCGCCCCACTTGCCCCCTTTTTGAAAATTTGGGAAAATATATAGACAACTGAATAACTAAATTTTTTTTTTGGTTCTCAAAGAATATCAAAGAAAACAGTAAGACAATAGGACATGATAATGGGTGTATCTTCATTATTTCTTCTGCATCAGAGTCGCCTTGGATGGTATTGGTATCTGTTTTCGGTGGGCGGCTACGAGTTGTAGGAGGTACTGCTTCTGGTCCTCGTTTCGTGTCAAAGTGTCATTGTAGCGTTGTGCGAGAGCAATACCTCGCTCGGCAGCATCATTGACGACTTTCATCTTTAAGGCGCGATCTCTAAGTTCCCTGTAGTTCTTGTCATTTAGCCATTCCCGTGGATCTTTTTGAAGTAACTGGCGCGCTTCCTCCTTACCTCCAACTTTCAAGGCATCAAAGAGGGTCAATGTCCTTTTCGTGACGAAGGATGCCACATCATTTTCAACACCAGCTTCCGCCATGTCGATTCGTCGGGGGCAGCCATTCTTTTGGGGATGTTGGAGGTGTTGAACCATTCTCCTTTTGGTATCAGGATCGATCCTATTATCGAAGAAGGCCAGTCCAATCAGATGCTCCGACAAGTACCACAGGTGGCGTCTTAGAGCTGTCTTCGCCGCTTGTGCAGCTCCTCCGTGTGGATATTTTTCCAGAAGATGCAGCATTTTGAGATCATTGAGAGGAGCTTGTGTCCCCATTGGCGCTTCATGCCAGTACTTGACGTAAATCAGACTGACAAATAAAGCCAGCTGAGTCACGTTTCGTTCTTCGCGTGCTGTGAGCTTGAATTGATAGTGAAAGAGGTAGATTTTGAGCGCATAAATCGCCTTCGCCATCCATCTCGCGTGGTGCATGGGACCCGGAGCTCGGATAAAGAGTTGACCACCAGTCTTTCCCCCAGGAAGAGCAAATAGTTCAAGGAACTCCTTGTAGTCGTCACGAGGTTGGCTTGCTTGAAGAGCGTTAGGTAAGTAAGTGAGCATCTCTTTTCTCATCTCTTGGAGTTGAGGGTTCTCGAACAAGCTGTCCGATGCTGAGACAAATGCTTCGTGGAGAGAGATGGCCATTCCTTTTGAAATCGCTTAAAAAGGCCTGTTTCAGGACTTCCTGTTGAGCCAATATTGAGGCAAAGACATCAGCAAGTACGACTTCAAGTATATGATGTCGACAACCGATCCAAACTAGCTCGTGACCCAATGCTTCTTCAATCCTGACACAGGCTCCGCGATGTAAACCCGTGTTTGACGCAGTGGTATCGAAGACGAGACCTCTCACATGCTGTTCCACGTTCCATAATTTCATAGTTTGAAGGCATGCCTGGGCCTGTGCTTCTCCAGTTCCTTGTTTCATCTTTGGGACACCAAGCAGCTTCTCCTGTCCATTGAATGTTATAAGGATTGCTATCCGATGCACATTCGTCTTCTTCCCTTCAATGCCGGGGAGAAGCTTTCCGTCCCAATGGAGAAGGACAGGGTCTTCTAGAGAGAATGATTCTAGGTCTTCTCGAGCTGCCTGTTCTCGCCCACTTTCTCTGTAGCGATGAATAGAGCTCCGAGAGCACGTCATCCCAGACAGATCATGCCCCGCGGCCTGTAATACAGCTCCAGTTACGAAAACAGCATTCCAGTCAGAAAGATTGGTGCGATCCATTGCTCCAATGACTTCTGGAGATTGGAAAATATTCGTAACCTTGTTCTTGGGACGCTTTGGTGCCGGAGCTTCAGACGAAGAAGGAATCGGAACCGATGGTCTATAGTCGTCGTCGTCTTGCGAAAAAGGGAAGAAGAAGAAGAGGAAAGATCAATTGATGACACTCCTGCTTCTTCCAAATCTTTCTGTGTTGCTTCATGCCTTGCCTTCCTCTTTGGCTTCCTTCTCCATTCTGGATCGCTTTCTGTCCTCTTGTGTAGTCGTTTCCTTATCAATGCCAGCCATGCTGCAAGAATTGACGTCCTTGCGCTGCATGGACAGGAAATTTCGGTCCTCAACATTGACGATTGTGCTCATGGCATCACTGGTTGCGATGTCAAACAGTTCCTGGATGTCCGCTTTGAAGATGTCTTCATTCATTCTATCGCTGGCACGTTGCCTGGTCCTGTGCTTCTTGAGTGTTTTGTAGCGGTCTAAAAGCTTTGAAAGCTTACGGACACAGGAGTCGATCCGTTGAGTTGGGATCCGCGCTGACTTCAATCACCCTCTGGCATGCCTGGTTCAGACTGTCGGAGGTGGTTTGCTTTTGATTGATGTGGTGGTATTGCCCCAAGAGGAGGGCGTCAAGGCATGTAGGGAGCCTTGACGTGGATAAAGTTCCAGTTGCCATCCCTAGAAGCCAAACTTTTGGAATTGATCGAGTTTGAGCCATCGGACCTACGGAAGAAAAAGTACATTATATAATATATATATTCAGAGTGGGGCGACCTCTAAATCTTCACCAATCACGCTGCAATTTTGCTCAGACCATGTGGACACTAAATGGACAACAACCACACTTGTGGAGACTATCTAAGACAATTTTGAAATTTCCCCCTATGGATTTGGACCACCCTAATATATATATATATATGCAATAAACGGAGAAGTAAAAATAAAAATTAAAAATTAAAGGATTAACAAAGAGGCATACAGATTCGTAAGGAAAAATATCGATTTTTAGCACAAGATCAAATGAATTATAAAAATACAAATTTATACTGGAAATCTGCCATTATCCAACTTTCAAATAACTTCAACATAAGCAAAGTTCTTTTTCAACTCGATCCTGTTGTTTTGAATTCCTTCAAAACAGATTTAGATAAAAAGGGTAGGACGCTAAATCTTTGGTAAACTTGTATGCTACTTTATTAACTTTTAATTTTCATTTTATTTTTATATATATCGAAACTTGACTATAAAAGGCAAAGTGTTAAAACCCGGGCAGATTTCCAGTATAAATTTGTATTTTTATAATTCATTTGATCTTGTGCTAAAAATCGATATTTTTCCTTACAAATCTGTATGCCTCTTTGTTAATCCTTTAATTTTTAATTTTATTTTTACTTCTCCGTTTATTGCATATATATTATATATATATATATATATATATATATGTGTGTGTGTGTGTGTAGATATGTATGTGTATATATATATATATATGTGTATGTGTGTATGTATGTTATTTATTTATTTATTTTTTTTTTTCTTTCTGTAACCTATATATAGGCCGTAACCCTTTATGTACTTCAGTGTTCCTGAGGATGTCATTTGACGAAAGCGCTTGAGCACCTTTTTGTGTTTCCTTTCCTTCGTGGTTTTATTCATCATATATATATATATTATTATTATTATTATTATTATTATTATTATTATAGTAAGATTAAAGTATAATTGCATAGTTCAAATTGCGAGATCATTCAAAATAAAAAATAATAATTACATCTATAAAATTACATCACCTGAAGTTCATTATGACAGATGTAATAATTAAGTTCGGTCTTCAAACACGAAAAACTACAGAGTATATTGTTCAAAGTTCAAATAAATCTTAGGTTCTGATCAAAACCTTCTTACAGTACAATACAGTATATCTAGTTTCTACACGCTGTTGTTGTTGTTGTTGTTGGTTAGCCGATCAGCCCACCCTGATCGAGCAAGCCGGCGGCACGCAGGTAACCGATCGCCCTCTCCGGAGTGGACCAAAGGTTCAACGCACTAGTGATGTTGTGTTGGGCTCTATGTTCTGCTAGAGCGGTACAGTCTGTCATAATGTGTTCAATTGTTTGTGGTGTGTCCTGGCACGAGTGGCAGGTGTCGTCTGTGGAGTTGTCTAGTTTGTGTTTATATGGCTGTAAGTTGGGGTGATGTCCACATCGGAATCGTGCTAAGTTAAGTCGATCCGATCTGCTTAGGCTGGCCTCTGACCTGTCAATGGGTGGCGGCTTCGCACCAAGGACCGCATCCGGACCGAGTCGTGCCAGTGCTTTGTGGGTTAGGTGTGTGTGTATGTGTTTTCTGTACTGTGTGATGTCTGTGGGGCGTGGTATGGAGTGGAGTATTTGGTTATAATGTCTCTCTGGTGTTACCTTAATGGTTCGAGGTGTTGGTGCATGATTGTACATGTAGTGGCAAGGGTGTTGTGGGTTAGTTGTCGCTGCTGCCATGAATTGTGTTCCCCTCATGTCAAAATGTTTCCTAACTTTCAGTATTTTTGTTTTCTACACGCTTGTTCTATACTGTAACATTTAAATAATTTCATAGAAAGGATTTTGAACAGAAGATTTTAGGAAAATGAAACTTTAATATTTACTTTGAGTCCACGAATAACTTAAATTTTGAGTGCAACTTCACAATTTTTAACCGGTTTACTCCCACTCAACGTTATTCCCATTCTCATCCACGGCTAGGGTGGCCATTTCCAAATTTCCAAAAAGGAGGACACTGCGTATGTGGCCGTACGTTAACACACACATATATATATATATATATAACTGAAAGAAATTCTTCTTCTTCTTCTTCCGCAGCTTATTATCCCATCTTTACATGGGGTCGCTGTTTTTGGTTCGTCTTCGCCACTCTCCTCTGTCGTATACCACGTCCTCCTCCAAGTCCTTCTCCCTGATGTCCGCCACCACACAGTCCCTCCATCTCGTCTTCGGTCTTCCTCTTCTTCTCCGTCCCGGCAACTCCATCTCCAGCACTCTGCGCCCCACATACTCCTCCTCTCTTCTCCTGACGTGTCCATACCACCTCAGCCTGGCCTCCTGCACCTTCTTAGATGCTTCCTCCACCTTCACTGTTCCTCTTATATGCTCATTTCTGACCCTATCCCTCCTCGTCACTCCACACATCCATCTCAACATCTTCATTTCAGCCACATCGATTTTTCTTTCATTGCTCTGCTTCATTGGCACAGTCTCCATTCCATACAACATTGCCGGCCTCACCACTGTTTTGAATACCTTTCCCTTCAGTTTCACTGGGACCCTCTTATCACAGAGCACCCCTGATACGTCTCTCCAGTTCTTCCACCCCGACTGTATTCTACAGTTTCTCTCTCTCTCTGCTCCCCCCTCTGCATCCACTGTTGACCCAAGTATTTAAAATACTCCACCGTCTTAACACGCTCTCCACTCAATGTCACTTCCCCTCCTCGGTCCTGCTGCACATCACATCTCATATATTCGGTCTTCTTTCGGCTAATTCTCATCCCCCTACTTTCCAACTGCTGCTCCACCTCCTCTTTCGTCTCCCCACTCAACACAACATCGTCTGCATACATCATGCAACTGCGTCTCCCCTCTAATCCTGTCCGTCAACACATCGAATACCACATTGAAAAGGAAGGGGCTCAAAGCTGATCCTTGGTGCAGACCAACTTCCACCCCAAAGCTCTCTGACACACCCACGCTACTCCTCACCTTAGTTGTTACTCCCCTGTACATCCCCTTGATCAGTTTAACATACTTCTCCGGTACCATCTTTTCCCTTAAGCATCTCCAAACTTCCTGCCGTGGTATCCTATCATATGCCTTCTCCAAGTCAATAAAAACCATGTGCAACGCCTTCTGCCCTCTCTGTATCTCTCTGCCAACTGTTTCAATGCAAAAACTGCATCTGTCGTTCTCCTTCCCGGCATAAATCCAAACTGTTCCACTGACACTTCCGCTTCGTCTCTCAACCTACTCTCCACTATTCGCTCCCATATCTTCATTGTATGTGATATTAGCTTGATCCCTCTATAATTCGTGCAATCTTGTACATCTCCCTTCTCTTTGAATATAGGCACTATGATGCTGGTCCGCCACTCATCCGGAATCACCTCCTGGTCAAACAACTTCTGTATTAGATCCCACACCAGATCCACCCCCTCATCTCCCAGTGCCTTCCATGCCTCGGCTGGTATCTCGTCTGGGCCAGTCGCTTTGTTATTTTTCATCCTATTCAGAGCACGACTCACTTCCATCCTCCCCACTTGTTCTGTCATAGCTACATTTGGCAATCCATCCTCATAGAAAGATCTTGGGTTTTCTTTATTTAATAATTCCTCAAAATATTCCGTCCATCTATCCTTTATCTCTTCATCTCTTTGCAGCACCGCCCCCTCCCTTCCCTTAATTTGTTTTACCTGTGTAAAGTCTTTTGTCGCTCTATTTCTGCTCTTAGCCAATCTGTATATCTTCTTTTGTCCTTCACGATCCTCTAAATCCTCATACATCTGCCGATATGCCTCCGC
The DNA here is from genome assembly GCA_023014485.1 of Bathynomus jamesi. Lineage (NCBI taxonomy): Eukaryota > Metazoa > Arthropoda > Malacostraca > Isopoda > Cirolanidae > Bathynomus > Bathynomus jamesi. The sequence continues at coordinate 76,845 of JAJOZX010002406.1, read as the reverse complement.
CTTTGCTCTCGCCACTGCTCTCTTTGCCTGTTTCTTTGCTTCTTTATATACCACCTTACACTCTTCACTCCTCGATTCTTCCCATAACTTCTTAGTTTCTCTCTTACTTCGTAGTGCTCTTTGGATCTCATCACTCCACCACCATCCTTCCTTATCTTCCCACACTTTACCTGATGTTTCCCCCAATATGTCTCTACCTGCCGTTCTCATGACATTCGCATTATGTACCCACCAATCCTGTACATTCTGTTCATCAACATGGATTTCACTCAACACTCTCTCTCTAAATTCCCGTTTCTTCCCCTCCTCTCTCAGTTTGTATCACCTAATTCTCCTCACTGTTGTTCCTCGGGTCTTTCTTCCTCTTTTCAACATCACATCCATGACTACCAACCGGTGTTGTGGCGTCACATGGTCTGGAATAACTTTGCAGTCCCTTACCTCGGCCAATTGCGCCCTCCTATACAGTATGAAATCAATTTGCGATGTTCTGCCTCCACTCTTGTACGTAATAACATGCTCCTCCCTCTTTCTGAAAAACGTATTTACAATCGCTAGATCAAACGATACAGCCATATCCAACACTCTCTCACCGTCCACGTTTGCCTCTCCATAGCCATGACCACCGTGCACTCTGACCACTCCATCGTTATGATCACCAACGTGTCCATTCATATCCCCGCCCAACACCACTCGTTTGTCCTCGGCAATACTCTCCATTTCTTCCTCCAATAACCTCCAGAATGCTTCCTTAACGTCGTCCGAACATCCACTTTCGGGGGCGTATGCACTGATTATATTGAGTACATGTTCCCCATAATTCATTCTCAAAGTCACCAGTCTATCTCCTCTTCGCTTTACTTCCACTATGCTATCCTTCAATTCCTTCGCCAATACAATACCCACACCATTCCTTCCCTCAACCGACGCCCCACTGTAGAACAATTTATATCCTTCACTGAGTTCTCTTGCTTTGTTCCCCTTCCAGCGTGTTTCTTGTACACACAACACCCCAACTCTCCTCTTCTTCATCAACTCCACAATCTCTCTTCCTCTGCCAGTCATGCTTCCAACATTCAGCGTCGCAATTCTCAGGTCCACCCGAGCTCGCTTCGTTAGCCGCACCCGCTCTTGGTGCGGTAGCCCTCGCCTCACCACAGAGGTCGGGCGAGGTCTCTGTACGTCGCCTACGGGGTACGCCCCAGCCGTCATCGCATTTTCGTGTTGAAGACTCACCATTGTGGTTTTGGCTGGGTTTTTATGGCCGGATGCCTTTCCTGACGCCAACCCTCCCCATTTATCCGGACTTGGGACCGGCCGAGAACAAGGCTGGCTTGCCTTACCCTCGAGGTGGGTCTTAGGATTGTACGTTATTATTGTAAATTTCTTTTCAAGGTTTCTTATTATTCATACAAAAAAGATATGCCTTACTTCAGAACGCATTTTTCGGACTACTGAAAATTAGTTCTACTGTTATGATTATTACTTGAGCTAAAATATATTTTATCTGCACAATTCACAATTATTTATGTCATAAAATGAAAATAACGTTCATGTTATTTTGTATCTCCAAAAAGTTTATAACTGAAAGAAATGAATATTCATTTTTACTCCTTGGGCAGACTGACTGTCCGACTCGTAGTCATGAAACTGAAAACAAATGCGGCTTATCAGCAGTGTTGCCAACTACATATAGTAAGAATACGTTAACGGTTATTATGGCCTTCAGTACCCGCTATTTTAAGTGTACCTGAGATAATTTATATATTGTAATTCTTTTTAGCCAGACCCCAAAAAGGAGGACAAATTAACGTCCGGCTCAAGGTGGCTCCGGATGGAGGACAGAGTGCTCAAAAGGCAGACGTCTGGCCACCCTATCCACGGCTTTCCCACTTTGGTCCAGGTTAGATTACGATCGGTTAGGTTAGAAAATATTAGCTATTCCCATTTGGCGCCTTTACCATGGATGGGAATGGAAATAACTTTGAGTAGCAAGTAATTCTTTTAGCCCCACTAGCTTTGGATGTGAAGCTCAAAATTTGTATTTTGTGATAATTTTGTAAATTTATGGACTGACTGGTTTTTCCTCGATTTCACGAGAGTGTATGAAATTTTGTACGAGTGTGGTATGACTGGATATAGTTAGGCTTTGTTCAGATTGGGCGCTATCCATTTTAGTTGGTTGAACAATTTTCATTTAACTTCCCAACTACAGCAACAGCCCAAATAAGGTAATAAAAAATTTAGTTTGTCCTTGGCCGTTGTTCCCTTTGGTTAACTATTGTAATATATTAAATTTTAACGTACTGTATTTCTGAAATCTTTTCAAGTCGTATAATTCAGATTCTAAAATTTTTTTTGGAAAATCAATTTTTTTTTGTGAAAAACAAATTATAGAATTTTTTTACAGTATATAAATTAAATTGCACTTAAAAAAATTAGTTTATGAAATTACTTTATGAATTAGTCTAAGACTTAGGAGGATCATAGGCTACAGTATATTGAAAAGCCTAAAGAAAAAGGTGAATATCCGTTATTTTCTATTTCTGAAGTTCAGTTGAGTAGTTTAAAAACTTCCTCAAATGAGAAGCTGAATTAAAAACAAAATGTGTAATTTTTACATTCGGTGAGGCAGATATGTTAACTAATTTTCTCATGGAGGTACCAAAGCCTACCTATATCTAGTCGGGCCACGCTTGTACTGTAAAAAATTTCATACTCTTGTGTGAAATCGAAGAGAAGTCACCAAGACCATAATGTTATAAAAAGGTTAATATTGAAAACACTCCGGCGGTTTTTTTTTTTATTTTTTATAGCATAATTTTTTTCTCTGATGTATTTTGTGATGCTTTCTTCAAAATATGACCTTCGTTTCAATCACAAATGATTTTAGGTTAAGTTTCTTTATATAATTTCCAGTAGTTTTTTCTCATATCAATATTTTTGGTAAAACTTTACAAGACACTCGCAATGCCATGAAACATGCTACAGTAACGAAACATATATCAATCGATAGAGCAGAAAAAATAGTGAAAGCAGGTATGTATCATTTTGAAAATATTAGAAAATAACAGGGTAACTGTTCAGAATAGGGGCGCCACCTCAATTTTTGTGTTTTTTCCACCAAAACATGTTAAAACCATTGGTTTCCTGTTGTTTAGGATGAATGTGACCATCGCCATTACAGTAAATTATTGCTTGAAGTTATTTCACCCCCCCCCCCCCCAACCCCTCTTACAATCTGGGGGGACTACCGTCGGAACCGGGAGTTTTGGGTGGGGGAACACAGCACAAGCAATAATTTACTGTAATAGCGATGGTCAGATTTACCCTAAACAACAGGAAACCAATGGTTTTAGCATGTTTTGGAGGAAAAAACACAAAAATTGAGGTGGCGCCCCTATTCTGAACCGTTACCATAAAAAGTAACTAGGTTTAAATATAAAACCCTATACCGATCAATTTGTGATGCGTGATCTTTACGGGGGCTCCGCCCCGTATCCCCGAGACCTAAATTATACAAATGATAATGTAATAACATATTCATGTTAGGTTAGGTTAGCGTAACAATTACCAAAAATACTAGTGTCACCGCACATTCATCACAGACCGAAGCCATTTTCAAACTGAAGTTAATGAACGATAGTAGGGTTGCCAACTCAAAATTTCCTAGATTCATACCCAAAAAGCACTGAAGTAGCTATATACACTATATTTTTTTGTAATTTTCTAACTTCGTTTTTTTGACTATGCGACACATGCAATCAAGGTATTTTAATGAGGGAAACAACTTTATCTCTATGGTATTTTTCGAAATTTTGCTTAATTAAGTGGCGCCCGTATTCTGAACCATTACCAATAACAGTTATGACATTATGAAGATGTTACTAGGGTAATTTTTTACTATCACTCCGGTCTCTTCAATTCCCATGATTTATAGATCAATGGATTCGTTATTACACCAGGAATGCGATTTGGATAGTCTCAAGTGAGGGAACTGGCCCAAAACTAAGTTAGGACACGAAGTTTGTTTTGGGGTATAAGTGAAAAAATACCCTAAAATGCGGGTAATTCCTTCAGTAGAGACTATCTAGGGCGCATTCGCGATGTAAAAACGAATCCATTGATATATAAATTATGGAAATTGTAGAAACAGCCAACATGAGTGACCTAAAAGGTATATGTATACATTTATATATATGTAGTAAAACGAACACTGTATATATTCAATACATTTATATATATGTAGTAAAACGAACACTGTATATATTCACTGTATATATTATATATACCGTAAAACTATACTAACCTAACCTAACCTAACTTATCGAACACACACTTATTACCACAAACAATACCTTCCTTGTTTTTCTTAGGGCAAATAAATTCTTTTAGCGATACACCGTGTTCTACATAAAAATTAAATGCAGCCTCTTCATCATCAAAAAATTTGCATGAAGTTAAACACAGTGAATAATTACAACCATCGCAAACCAACGCCATCGTGACACTAAAATCTTATGAGTTCAGGTCAAACCCCCCCAATTTTGTTAGCGGTACCTTCCTAACCTTTGTGGGATCAGCCATTTTATCACTCCCAAAAACATGATCCGCAATTTTATCGCTCAAAAAAATAATTTCTTAACATTAATTTTATAGCTTTAATCGGCATTTACCTTCATATTGTACTTAAAAGTTGTTTAAAAAAAATGTAGTCTTATGGTAAACTTTATTTTCAGTTTCCAGAGGCTGGACTGATAGTAAAAAATTACCGTTACTAGGCCTATCATAGCTTACACCATTTGGATCTTTTTCGTTTCATGTACTGTTTCCGATTTTGTTGAAAATAAGATACTTAATGTAGGTCAACTGTACACCCTTGACGATTGATTAGGTTGAGTCATGATATTTTCGTTAGTTTAAGGATTTTTTTTTTTTCGAAATTCTTCATTTAGGTTAGGTTAGTAATAACGGTAACGAAATTTAGTTATTAGGGTGTGTTTTCATGTGTTTTATTCAGAAATGCTACTCATTTGTTCCGTGTTTACTCGAAAATAAAACTACGACAAAAAAGATTTTTTTCATACTTTCAATTATGATAAATGCGGGCAAATGAGTGGCATTTCTGAGGAAAGCACATGAAAACACCCTAATAACTAAATTTCGTACCAAAAGTCGAGGTGGGGCTATTTGCTGCATATTTACCCAGGAAAAAGCACCCCAGTTCGATCTCAATCCAAATTAAAGGATTTTAACATAAAATTTAAAAAAAATTTTTTTATTGTTTACAAAGGATATTGCAATAAAAAAATTAGAAAAAAATAAAAATAGGTACTTGTGGGTTATCTGTCGCCACTTTTTAATTTAATTTTCCAACTTTTTCACAAATACAGATGTGTTATCATGTTGCCATTTTTACAAAAATGTTTTTACGCCTCATGAACAGGCTCTCATCGATCTCAACCACTATTCCTTCTAACCTAACCTAACCTAATCTAACCTAAGGGGTCATTTATTTTTTAGTTAGGTTAGGTTAGTGTGTGGTTAGGTTAGTGTGAGGTTAGGTTAGAAGGAATAGTGGTTGAGATCGATGAGAGCCTGTTCACGAGGCGTAAAAACATTTTTGTAAAAATGGCAACATGATAACACACATCTGTATTTGTGAAAAAGTTGGAAAATTAAATTAAAAAGTGGCGACAGATAACCCACAAGTACCTAAAAATATTGAAATAAGATTGAATATTGAAATATTGGAATAGGTCAACTGAATGCCCGGTTAGGTCAACTGTACACCCTTGACGATTAGTTAGGTTAAGTCGTGATATTTTCATTAAAACTAACGAAAATATTATGACTTAACCTAACTTATCGTCAAGGGCATACAGTTGACCTAACCGGACATTCAATAATTTTCACGTAGGTTTCAATTAATTTTAAGCAACTTTTACCAAAAATGCGTTAGTTATAGCTACCTATATATATATATAAGGGTGGGGCACGGGAATCAAGTGTTTTTTGAATAGCTAGTAATCGGCCATTAGGAATGGGAGGGGCGTGCGGTAGGTAGCATTCCATTCCTGGGTTCATAGCATTTAACTTTAACTAACACTCACCTTTATCTTTCAGGTGCCATCATGGAGCAGTGGACGTTAGAACACCGCATGTTCGCGTATGATCATTTTGTTAGGAGTGGCGAGTCAGTGACAGCAGTTCAGCGTGCGTTTCGCCGCAGATTCAACATTCATCGAAATGACTCTGTTCCCGCTCGTGACACAATCTTACGTTGGGTTAACAATCTTCGAACAGGAGGCTCAATAATGAAAACAAAACCGAAGGGGCCGCAACGCACTGTGCGTACTCCAGAGAACGTTGAAAGGGTCAGACAAGCGATGTTGCAAAGCCCAGGCCGCTCTGCTCGGAGACATTCAGCTGCACTTGGAATCAGCAATCGTACTGTTAGACGGATTTTGCATGAAGAATTACATTTTCACCCATACAAGTTAGCGATGGTGCAGGAATTGAATGTAAACGATTGCCCCCAACGACTGAATTTTGCACAGGAAATGCTTGCACTTTATGAGCAGAATGAAAACATGATGGTGGTAATGAGTGATGAAGCCCATTTCCACCTTAATGGGGCCGTCAACAATCAAAACTGTCGGTATTGGGCTGCTGAAAATCCGCGACAACTCCATGAAAAACCGCTGCATAGCCCTAAGGTTACAGTTTGGTGCGCGGTGGGAAAGTTTGGCGTCATCGGTCCCTATTTCTTCGAACAAAATGGGGTTACCGTTACCATAACATCTGGGCGTTACATTGATATAATTTTCGGTACATGATTATTATGACATGAAATGCTATGTTCTTACGAATGTTGTTCTACCAATATATTTTCTTTACAAAAATAAATATCATTTTCCTGATTATTCCAAAAACACTTGGTTCCCGTGCCCCACCCTATATATATATATATATATATATATAATATATATATATAATTTTGATATACCGGAGCAATCCAAGAGTAAGCTCACCAAAGTCCTCTAAATAAATTTTAGAGCAATCTAACAATAAGCACCGTCATTCGACCCCAATCCAAGGTAAAGCACCCTAAATTGATTTGGGATCCTTATTCTTGGATTGCTCTGTAATTTTTAATGAGGATTCAGAATATATACCTATTAATATTGGTCATTATGCAGAAAATGACATGGCCTGAAGTTGGATTCAAAAATACATTTTTCTAGTGTATTTTGGTGTGCTCTGTTCAAATATAACCTTCATTTCTTGTGCAAATGAACAGAAATACGTGTTTGGGCCATGCAATGACAACTGTATTTCTGTTCATTTGCACAAGAAATGAAGGTCATATTCGAACAAAACACACCAAAATACACTTGAAAAATGTATTTTGAATACATTTTATACAATAAAGCATAACCTAACATGTTCATGTTACGAGATCTCGTAAACGACGCATTACCACAGGAAACGTTCAAAACACCTCAAAATTAACCAGAAAAGTTTGCTCTCGTCAATTTCGTTTAAACTAACGAAAATATCACGACTTAACCTAACCAATCATCAAGGGCGTACAGTTGACCTAACCGGGCATTCCATTAACCTAACCGGGCATTCCATTAACCTAACAGGTTAATATTGGTTATTTCATCTAAATATCTTCTGATCTTTTCATATTAGGCGCTCACTGTCACATTTCGGGCAAGTTAAGGATGAGAGAGTAACGCCGTAATTGATAAAAACATCCAATGCTTTGTCTTCATCTAGGGCACATGACGAATCAAGTTCTCAAAGTCGAAACCACACGAACGGCACGTCATAATTCTATTACAAACACCACGAAACTGAATCCAATTAGAAAAAAAAAATAGCCAGAACAGGAAAACAAACTAATTAAGTCGCAGAGTAGCGAAAAAAATAGTCCAAGATTATACTCGTCGGACCAAAAATGAGTGTATTTATATTAATACTATAAACACCCAGGAATGTCTGTCAGTCTGTCACGCTCGAAAAGATAAGAAGCTTCTTGATATATATGGGCGATATTTGTATTTTAATGCATTAGAAAAAGGCGTAATGAATTCTACTTTTAATTATAATTTTAAAAAGTGTAAAAAATATTTGCTTTTGCGTTCAACTTTGAGCCGAAATTTAATCTGCGGCTAAGTTCAAAAATTTACCAAATGAGTTCTTTTTATGCACTTTCATACTGGTGCTGCAACCATTACAGACTAAATATTTTTACGGCTTTCAAAAAGTCTACTTTATTGTATCAAGATTTGTGAAGCTTAAGATTTTTATGGCTGCATTCTTTTCTATAGTTTTATTGACTGAATAATTGACTCCTCGGTAACTGGGGGGGCCTGCGGCTCCCCAATTACTGAGGCCAAAGGCCCCAGCACCACGGGCGTAGCTAAATGGGCCCGTAGGGCCCACTTTAGCTAGTATATATATAATTAGTATCATAATGTTCACCATTAATATGCATTTACACAAAAAATGAGTGACAAATTTGAATAAAGCGACTAAAACTACCTCCTAAAAAGTTATTTTGATTTACAGGTCTAGCCCATGTCATTTAATACATATTGACCTTAATATTTTTTAATGGTTTGGAGTGGTGTTAAAACGAATAAAGTATTATCCAATAATTCTTGGGTTTTTTCTGCTACTTTTTCGTGCTTTGTGCAGTGGTACTTGTCTATCCAAAACACCTTAAAACTGGTGTTTTTTTTCATAATTCCACAACTATTGACAATATCTACTACACAAAGCGTGAAAAAACATGCAGAAAAAACAAATTATCACCGAATTCGGCGCCGCCCTTTAGCTGTATAATTACCAGAAATACATTGATATTAGGAAGGAGCACTGAAAATTGAGGAAACCTAACCTAACTTAAAATCACTTGCGATTGAAACGAATGTCATATTTGAACAAAGCACCACAAAATACATCGGAAAAACCTATTTTCTATCGATAAATAAATTTTTTAAAAATAGAATGCACGGAGTTGAGCGGAGTAAAAAATCTCTCTCGCTTCGCCGTCTGTTTTGATTGGCTGAATCACGTAAAGTGGGTAGAGCTAATGTGTCTCGCTCAGTCGCCCTTTAGGGTTGGATCTCTCAAGATGAGTGACGTTGAAGATAACGAAGTGATCATCGGCGAGTTTCAAATATTTACCTACAAAAATACCAGTCATAAAAATTTCGAGTTTCGCGTACAAAACCAGTGATGCCAAATTTGTGAACCTGTACTGAAAATTCAAGTAGTTCGTGGGCTTAAAATAAATATTAAGGTGCCACTAGTTAAAAAATTTCGGTTCAAAATGGCGGCTAATATTAAGTTTCACGAAGACCAGATTACATTAGGTTAGGTGTTCGTTTTAGATTGGCTAGTTATTTTCCACGTTACCATTTTCGGCTAGTTACACTCTTTGTAATAGATTTCGATTTTATCTAAAAATGAAACTTAATCTATATTATAAAAAAGCAGTCCTGTCCGTCTGTAGACATCATGTATTTATTATTAAGCGATTCTGAACATAGAAATAAATGCGCTTTGCTTTGTTTCAGCATTTTATTGTAGCGCATTAAGATTTTCATTGCTGCGTTCTTTTCATTTATTCAGTCAATAAAACTATAGAAAAGAACGCAGCAATGAAAATCTTAAGTTTCACATCCGAACCCAGTGTATAAAGATTTGTGAAGCTTAGATTTTCATGGCTTCGTTCTTTTCCATAGTTTTATTGACCGAAAACTATTGACTCCCTCGTAATTGGGGGTCCGCAGGCCCCAATTACTAAGGCCGAAGGCCCTAGCACCGCAGGTTTAGCTAAACGGGCTCGTAGGGCCCACATTAGCTAGTATTTACAAAAATCGTTTGTACAAATTATTTAAGTGTTGCAATGCGAGCGTGGACCAACTATTTCTTTGGTAATACGTGAAGATGTTGCTTGTAATGTTGGCCCCAGGAGCTAACTATGTTGACATTCTTTGAATGCTTATATAACTTGCATATATAATGTTATAATAATGTTATAATGTTTCAGACCAACAAAGACCCTAGGATCCACTCATGGCTGGTCTACCTAACTGTGTTCGTAATCGTGTATTGTGTATGTCCTCCGTGGTGGCGGAGGGGACCTACAATTTTACGTGGGTTCCGAACCACAAGAACATAAGAAACTTATTTAAAAACTGCCGGTAAATTGGCAACGACCAATTTTTACGAAACTAAATAATTATCAATTTAAAAATAATTAATTATCGGTTTAAAACTAAAGATAGAATCTTTCGGTCCAGAGGAGCAAGTCATAATAGACTACTATCCACAAATATGTTACATTCTATATCTCTTTATAACGGACATGCAAATATATCAGATCCAAAGAATCCAGTCAATTTCATTACGGTATCCATCAAGTCACGGTCCATATCGATTGCGGACCAAGTCAAAATTTACAACCATATACATTATCAATTTAAAAATAATTAATTATCGATTTAAAACTAAAGATAGAATCTCTCGATCCAGAGGATCAAGTCATAATAGACTACTATCCACAAATATGTTACACTCTATATCTATTATATAACGGACATGCAAATATATCAGATCCAAAGAATCCAGTCAATTTCATTACGGTATCCATCAAGTCACGGTTCATATCGATTGCGGACCAAGTCAAATTTACAACCATATACATTACAATATATAAACATACGAGGAAAAGTGTAGGTGTGGCTGTAAAGACTGTACAGTAATGTAGAAATGTGTGTGCACCCATTATGGGTCTCCCATTTAAAGGTGTTTGTGGGGCAAGTGAAGATCATGAGTTTTTCAATACCTCACAGTACTATGGGGGGGCACCGCTCGGCAGAGGAATCTCTTTAAATGGGGTGTGTAAGGACAGAGAGTATCCCCTAACCCAAGACGCTGCCTCCCTATATCCCACAACACTTGTGTTGAGCTGTGGGATCTATCCCCGCAAAGCCTTAATTTTACTACCTTAAACTATACCCTTTCTATCAACATGCACGTCCAATCGATTCTTAAACATGTTTATAGACGTGCTACTAATTACTTCTACCGGCAAACTATTCCAGCTATTTACTATTCTATGCGTAAAAAAGTATGTTGTGTGTGTGTGTTGGCTTAGGCAACTAGGCACAAGTGTGTGTGTGTGTGTCCTTTTAATCAATTTATTGTCAAGGTACAGTGCTTACAATAAGTCTCGCGCGTCTGTCTCGTCCCAAGCTAGTTTGTTAGGTATAAAATGGGCGGTCCTTATGGCAGCGGAGGTGTGTTCGGATTGGTGCACATAATTGCTCTAACCCCAACAATGACGTCCACATTATCATTGTGTCGATCACTCTATCTATTTATATATAGAGACATACTGTATATAGATATATATAGAGTATACAGGAGATAACGCTCTCTCTCTCTCTCCATCCTCTCTCTCTCTCTCTCTCTCTCTCTCCATCCTCTCTCTCTCTCTCCATCCTCTCTCTCTCCATCCTCTCTCTCTCTCTCTCTCTCTCTATCTATCTCTCTCTCTCTTTCTCTCTCTCCCCATCCTCTCTCTCTCTCTCTATCTATCTCTCTCTCTCTTTCTCTCTCTCCCCATCCTCTCTCTCTCTCTCTCTCTCTCTCTCTCTCTCTCTCTCTCTCCATCCTCTCTCTCTCTCTCCATCCTCTCTCTCTCTCTCCATCCTCTCTCTCTCTCTCTCTCTCTCTCTCTCTCTCTCTCTCTATCTATCTCTTTTCTTCTCTCCCCATCCTCTCTCTCTCTCTCTCTCTCTCTCTCTCTCTCTCTCTCTCTCTCTCTCTCCATCCTCTCTCTCTCTCTCAGAAAGCCTTTGATAAGGTATCTCACCGCCGGCTAATGGCGAAAGTGCTCGCGCTGGGTATCGGTGGGGAGGTAGGTAGGTGGATTGAAAACTGGCTGAAGAATAGGCGGCAGAGGGTTGTAATTAAAGGGGTTAGTTCGGGTTGAGCCTCGGTCAATAGTGGGGTTCCTCAGGGTTCCGTTTTGGGGCCACTGTTGTTTATCATTTACATAAATGATATCGACGGTGGCATCGTCAGTCGGATCGCCAAATTCGCTGATGACACCAAGCTTGGGGCCAATGTTGGGACGCCCGAAGCGATCGAGGAACTGCGTGCGGACCTAGGTAGGATAGGAGAGTGGACCGAAAAATGGCAAATGCCGTTTAACTTGGGTAAATGCAAAGTATGTTGGAGAGTAATATCGAGGCGACTGATTTTGAAAAGGACTTGGGTGTGCTAATTAGCAGCGACCTTAAATTTACCAAACAGTGCGTAGAGGTTGAAAAGAAAGCCCAGAAGCTGTGAGGTTATATCAGGAGGCAATTTCAGTTTCGGAACAAGGAGATTGTGCTCTCTCTGTACAATTCCCTGGTTCGGCCGCACCTGGAATATGCTCTGCAGTTTTGGTCGCCTACCCTCAGGAAAGGTATTGAGAGGCTGGAGCGAGTGCAGGCGAGGGCCACAAGGTTAATCCCTTCCGTTAGGCATATGGGCTACAATCGACGGTTACGCGCCCTGAACTTGTTTTCGCTGGAAACTCGGAGGCTGCGCGGTCAACTGATCGAAGTTTGTTTTCAAGTTCTTACGAGGGTTCAACGATGTCGATTTTAGAAGCATGTTTAGTTTAAATGATAACCCAACTCGCAACAATGGTTGGAAGTTGGATTTGAAGCGGTTTAGGACTAGTGTGTGTGGGAATTACTTTACGTATAAGATCTTTGACACGTGGAACAGGTTACCTTCAGAAGTTGTGAACAGTTCCTCTGTGGATCAGTTCAAGAAAAGGTTAGACTAAATCTTGCACACTATTTGAGGGTGTAGAAAATTTTCCCTGGCACCCGTTGCCATTGGTACCTCCTCGGTATGGGCCGCAAGGCCTTTTGAGGTACTTCTTTTCCTTGTAACTCCTTGTAACTCTCTCTCTCTCTCTCTCTCTCTCTCTCTCATCACATCCCATGGCAATGTATCCATATAACGTTAATAATAACCGAAACTCGAGAAAATATACTCTCTGCCTTCCGCTCTATCCCAAATCCTTTTCTCTTAGTAATCTCTTAATACAAACTAATGTATCATATTTTGCGACTTTTTAACTCTGGTAGGATTCAATTCCATTCCTATAGTGTAAGATACTTAAATTCATGTGTGTATTATGCCATATGATGTGCGTAATAAATAATCATTTTTAAATAGTTGGAGCTTTCAAGGTCATCTGTAGTAATCTATAGACTACCCCTCAAGCCCACTCTCAACACTTAGATTCCCCTAAGACACAGGCGTCTTCAAGTAACGTGAATGCGTAGAGATCTAAGGTGTTAGATTCCATATTATATTTATGTGCTAGGTTTAAGAACGCTGGCATTGAAGGATGGAAGGAAGGGACAGTAAAAGCGATAATAGGTTTAATGAAGAAAGTGGAATGAGGATGGAGGTAAGCGTTGCTATGTCGAAGGAAACGAGGTTGGGTGGGGAATTACGAAGGGAGGAGGAAAGGGAGCCAGAGATTATTAATCTAATTCTGCCACCGCGTTCTCCTGATATGAATCCGATTGAAAACCTTTGGGCAATAATGATTAACGAATGGGAGCAACGCAATGAAAGAACATTTGAAGCACTTTTAGCTCACACGAGGAATAGTTGGGAGAGCTTACGTCGAACACCAAACATTCCCTACAATCTGGCATCTTCTATGTCGCAACGATTGCAAGAAATTATTGATGCCGGAGGAAGCTATACGAAATACTGATGTTAAAGCCATGACGTAAATGTGTATCGAATATATATTAATGTTAATATAGAATTTTATTATATTTTTACGTTTGACATCTATAAAAGTATATATTGTGACCATGAAAGAACTTTACTTATCCATAGTTAGAATCTTTTCTTGCAATGTCTACGCTCGTGGAGATGATAATATATGCATTGTTGAAACAAACTATGAAAAGGTAATAGTTTCAGGAAAAAAATAAAAACTGGCAACATCGAGGCCATCACATGTTTATGGGAATTGTCATATGATATGCTACCAATAAACTCTTATATACTACTATATACAGTATACTATATTACGTAATAATTACGATGAACAAATCAAATGCAAATTTCTCTGATTCACGGCCCACCAATCTTGCTTTAGACTAATGACTTTCATAAGATGGAATAGGTTACCACTTAAAACAATGGATAAACTATCTATTAGTGAGACGACCGTGATTTCCTCGAAATGCGAACGCGTGAGATGTTTACTGAGGAATTTGATCATTAGATTCTTCACGTAGGATATGTATCACAAACAACAATATTGACAACAATTCCCAACAATTACTTAATATCAATAATTGCATTTGAGCAAATAATTTAGACCTGCGTCAAAATAACTTAGGTATCATGCCATGATTTGGATATTTGCTGAATTAGTCGTTCTCTATAGTCTACAGTATACATTGAGACGGTATAATGTAATACCCAGCTAATATTATGATGACTAGGATTGCTCCATAACCATCCCAACATCCCGAAACTTGGTCATTCTGCTTCTTAATCATTTGTATTTTAAACACTAAAATGTAGCAGAAGTGACGTAATAATGGACGTCATTGATGGGGTTAGAGCAATTATGTGCACCAATCCGAACACACCTCCGCTGCCATAAGGACTGCCCATTTTATACCTAACAGACTAGCTTGGGACGAGACAGAGGCGCGAGACTTATTGTAAGCACTGTACGTTCTTTTTTTTGTAATACTGAACCGTGCGAGATTTAAGCATTTTCTTTTCATTATTTTAAATTAAAAGAAAAAGTTCTTCCCAAAAAATTTATTTTGTTTTCGACTCGTAGAAATCGTAAATAGAAACTTTCAGTAAATGAGTGCATCATTTTCACCCTAAGAGTTTACCAGATCTTTTCTTCAGAAATAATTTTCGTTGAATCCTTGTTTATGTTCAGTGACTGTGACACAGTGTGACACATAGATAGTCGTTTTTCTAATTTCATGCTCACATTTACAGTTTGGGTCCTGAACCGAAAATTTCGGCTGGTAATGAATGAATAACGGTTTTGCTTATGATTGCAAAGTAAATCTATTTTGAATTTATTTCCTTTCACAAATTTAGTGTTTCGTGAAGTTACGACCAAAATTTAATACAATTTTTGGTTAATATTAAGTTTAGCGGAAGCCAGATTACGCTAGGTTAGGTGGTCGTTTGTGATGTGGTCAAGTTCCAAAAAACTGGTTTCTGTGAAAGTTAGTTTTTTTTTGTGAAAGGAAATAAGTTTAAAATGGATATACAGTACTTTGCAATAATAAGGGAAACTGTTTTTCATTCATCACCCGCTGAAATTATTGGCTCGCGTAAAGCTGTAGGTCCCCTCCATATGATCCAAGATGATGTTTAGGACGAGGTTAAACAACCTCAAAAAACTTTATACGAAGGGTTTATACCATGTCAGCGATCGTCTCGTATACAAATCATGTACAGTCGACTTAAAAGAGTCATGTGGTGAAACTCTGTTTATCACTGATAAATATGGGTTAAAAAAAAAGTTTTACAACAAGACTTTCTCAGTCGACTGTACATGCTTTGTTGAAACTTAACCTCCGAACACATCTGAATTTTGGGTCTAATATCTTCTGATACTTAGAATGATCGTTATGGTGAAATCCGCTCAGTGAATTCTGCTCAATTTTAGGGCCTTTTCACAAAATAGCATAATTAAGAACACACACACACACACACACACACACCATTACTCTCAAAATCACGTTCACCCTACCCATTTTCTCGAAGGCAAAGTGGAAAACGCAGCAAAATATGGACATCCTGCCGTTTAAAGCTATTTAAAGTTGGGATTACTTTCTTGAAAGGTCATCTGTCATATATATATATATATACAATACATATTTATTTATTATTATTATTATTTTATTTTTACTTATTTCAGAAGAAGATATTAGACTTTTTATCACTGAAAAATCAGCGTTAAGTCGAAGACTTTCCTCTTTAATGGATTTTTTGTGTTCATTAAGGAATATGTTCGACAGGAAGTTTCTCCCTCTTGTTTCCGCTTAATCTTCTCCAAAAGAAATTGATCTTCGTTTTTACGTTTCCAACTATTTGAAAGCATCTACTTAGGTAATGGGATGGGCGGATGGATAAATGGATTGAGAGACTGATGGATAAATGGGTAAATAGGAAGGAGATTGTAGACACCCATCGACTAGGGAAGTTCTCTCAAATACGCGCTTCTCTCCCTATTCTTCACTATACATACACGCATCTTAAACACCGTAATCTTTTAAAAATTAAAAAAAAAACCAATGGCAATGATTTCAAGAGCCTCGGAGTCCCTTGAGGAGGAGACTATAAATGTCTCCACTTCTGGTTCCCCCGCAGCCGATACCGGGAACGCAGGCTTGGGCAGCGGGGCTGGATCTGCTACGGCCCATTCGAGATGTTCTGGGTCTCTGCCTGATTCGCTTTTCATAAACTTCTGCAACATTCTTGGCCTTTCCTCAAATTTTCAATCTGTTTGAACACCGCCTCTCCTCTAAACCTCACCTTCTCTTCCTCATTGACACTCGGGTGTCTGGGAAGTCTGACAGCAACATCTTTTCTGTACCCTCTTACCCTCCTACTTTCTCTATACTCAATTTCACTCCAAAGGTGGATGTTGCGTATATGTACGCAATGACCTAACTTGTCTTCGTATTTTCGAACTCTAATCTTCCAAATTCTATACCCTCTGGCTACGGCTTACGTGCCAATCTCAAACTAAATACATCTGCGCTGTCTACCTTTCTTCTAATTCTACTGACCATCCAAAATTCTTTGACTACCTCAATTCCAAAGTGGAATACATTCTATCCCACTCTCCTTTTGCTGAAATCTCCATATGAAGATATTTCACTGTTCGTCACCACCTTTGGCTTTCCTCCCATTTCACTAACATCCCTGGTGAACTAGCTTACAACTTTTCTATTTTGAATGACCTAGAGGAGATTGTACAGCACCTTACTCGTATCCCGATCGCCTTGGAGATAGGCCCAACATTCTGGGTATATTTCTTACCTCCCATCCTTCTTACTTTGTGAAACTTTTTTCTCCGTTGGCCTCCTCCGACCACAATCTTGTATCTGTTTCCTGTCCTATCGTTCCAATTCGGCCTTTGGCACTTTGGCGCTGCTGATTGGGAGACCTGTAGGCAGTATTAATCTGACTTCCCATGGAATGATTACTGCTTTCGTGGCCGGGGCCCTTCCGGGTGTGTTGAGCGCATCACGGAGATGATTCTCTCGGGCATGCAACCGTACATTCCATATTCTATTCTTACCTACTAATACAAAAACTCGGTTTATTTAACTCGTTCTAATGCTATCCGCAACAGAAAGGAGGCTTTCAGAAGGTATCATCGCCATCCAACTCCCTACTCGCGCATAGTTTTTATATCTGCCCCGAATCGTGCAAAATCTGTTCTTCAACTCTCCAAAAATTCTTTCACCCAACAAAAAATGTGAAAACCTTATCCAATTCTAATTCTTCTCTTCCCTTTCTGGCTTCACAAAGCACGCATGCTCCTTTAAGGAGAACACGCAGTACCAGACTTTCTACACTTTCTCACTCCTTCTCTGTCGAACACACTAACGCAAGAGTTAATCGATATTTTCAATCTTTCACTTACTCAACCGGTCAACTCTGGAACAATCTTCCTAAATCCACTTTTCCCCACGTCTATGACCTCCAATCTTTCAAATGCAGTGTGTCCAGGCATGGCGAAAACCCTCGACCTTGATTTGGCTCTCTTCTTCTAATGGTAGGGGGGGGGGGGGGCGTTTTTGCGGACATTCGCCCTTGGCTCCTTTCTGCACGCATAAAATAAAAAGAAATATGAATGTTTATGAATTCCACCGAAACCACGCAATTTAATCTTAATTATTTATTTTTATTAAAATGACGTTATGGAATCATTTAAGCGTGAATTTTAAAAATATTTCTAACGTATCACCTGGGTAGGCAAGTAGTTAAGACCCTGGTCTGTTAATCTGGAAGTCGTTGAACAAAGTCCCGGCTGGGACTTTGTTATTTTCGACTTTATTGGCGTGTCGTGGCACGGATTTTACGTTAAGTTGTAGGTCTAAGGTGAGGCGACAAGCTTGACCTTTGTCAGAATGAACAAATCTTTCTCAATAAATAAAAACTTATAAAGGGTAGTATAAATATCACTTATAATTTAATTAATTAATTAATTAACGCGTATAAACCGTGGCCAAATTATTAGAATCGTCCCTCAAACGTTACTTTTTAAAACTCTATAATAGCAATTAATTCATTACAAAGTTATGAATGAGCAAAAATAAGTTGTTTTTTAATTCCTTTTATCTAATGTTTATATTCTAGTTTCAATACGTTGAGTAAATTGAAACGAGAGTATTAAGAAAGTCGTATCTTGCGGAGAATCGGATCCCGTTTCTTCATTGGGGGTAACTCCCCTGATATAAGCCCCCATAGAAAATTTATGGGAATTAATAAAATGGAAAATAAATAAATTGAACACTAAAATGGAACTGATTTCGAGCCTAATTCGAGTCTCTCATCATGATGAGAGAACTTTTGACATCAATGTTTTAAGTGTATCGAAAGTATATAATCCCTTTTTAACGTTAAGTCCTCGTAGTATAGCAATCAACGAAGTATTGAAACTGAATTATAATTATTAGCTAAAAGTAATTAAAAGACCCATTTTGTTTTTAATTATTCATTTCTTAAAAGGGATTGAATTGCCCTAAATTAAAAAATAGCTTTTAACCTTTTATTCATAATTTTAGGGTCTGCGTGGACTGCATTAATAGTCTCATCATTTATCATAGTTTACTATTAATTCTTTATATTGTAAACTATTTAATGTTTTTATAGCAAGGGAATTTTATGTAAGTCGTGCGCGCTAACTCCCTATGAAATGTGCGTTACCTTTTAATTAACAAGAGAGGCCAGTAAAGCCGAAAGCTTAAGGGCCCACTTCTCATAAAATAAATATCAGTGCTCATAAATTTGCCGTGTACCATGTTAAAATAATTAGTTTATTTTATAAAGGGCTTTTTTTATTTTTATATTTGTTTATAAATATATTTTATTTTATATAAATATATAGTGTATATATATTATATATTTTTTAATATTTTTATATTTTCTCTTAAAACTTGTCAAAAAAGGCAAGCAGTTCTTAGGCGCTCGAAACAGTAATCCGTCATTTACCATACAAGCAACGTGTAAAGTTTCGGAAAAATGTTCGCCAAGAAATAAATTTCCTAAAAAGCATAAACAACATTTACAATTTGGTTTCGGTTTTGTTTTTGACATTTTTTTTTTTAACTGTTATCAAAACAAAATATCCAAACAAAAGCAGAATATTACTAATTAGCAATTTTTTTAGACGAACTTTTTTCCCGAAACTGTACATTGTTAAACACGCACGCACACACACACACGCATATCAGAAATTTTACATAGATTCTCTGGCTCAATTTCGTTCGGATCTAATCGCATTAAAAAGCCTAACAAAAACTGTGTTCTAATTTAGAACTTTGAAATTACTAAAAAAGGGATGGCCATTTTTTTATTTTTTTTTTATTTTAAACATTTCAATTTAGACTTTGAAACTCTGCGAAATGTTTAAACCGCGACGGAATGAAAACTTGAGTCTTACAGTAACAGCAGGTTTTCAATTTTCATTCAAAGTTTGCACCTTATTAACCCTTTTGAGACGGGGACCTGAAGCAAAATGTATACCCTAAAAAATGTCGGATCTTTTCCTTTGTAGCACCACCAATTTCTTCTTTACAGTTAGTAACAATTTTGACACAACAAAAAAAAAAAAAATTAACAAAAAAAAAAACGAACAAAAACTTAAAATATAAAATAATGTATTCAATTTTCTGGTGGCCAGAATCCGACAATATCCAACAATTATTGAATGTGTGGTTAATTGAATGCCTGGTTAGGTCAACTGTACGCCCTTGACAATTGGTTAGGGTAAGTCGTGATATTTTCATTAAAACTAACAAAAATATCACGACTTTAACCTAACCAATCGTGAAGGTTGTACAGTTGACCTAACCGGGCACTCGATTAACTGAGCATTCAATAATTTTATGGGGGGTGCTGTAAAGGAAAGGAAAACAATGGGGAGGGGGGGTGCTATAAAGGAACTTATCCAAAATGTTTTCACAATGGTTTTTTTTTTTTTTTTTTTTTGGCTTAAAATATTGAATTACGATGTACATTAAGAGAACTTAATATCGATAATGACGCCTTTTTTTGTCCCAGTAAACCAAGAATGTATTTCGGTAAAACCTTTTGGAAAGTTTTGTAAGCAAGGTTTTTTTTTAATGGAGTGTAAAGTTTCATTCAATTTCAATTATAAAAATTGGCTACTGAGGGACTACAGAGGATTCCCCCCCCCCTAACCACACACACCTTAGGTATTTTAAAATTATGAAATTGTAATTTAAGTGAAATGTATATTAAATGCTATTTCCTCTATCCCAACAGATGGGGTCATACAACAGAGGGAATCCATTGCTTAACAGGATATCCAAGCCAGTCACTACATCATCCGGACGCAGAACATAGTTATTCATCGAACTAAGACTTCCCAGACTCAGCATCGCTTAACTTTACTGATCTTACGGGAAGCAGTGTTGCTACACGAAGTATTGCCACATCCTTGACGTATTATAATCCATTGAAATGGAACTGAGATTTTCTGGTAAGCACATTTTATCACTATATTTTGTGTAGTTTGGGAACTTCCCATTTTTGGAATACCGAGTTTACCGATTTTATTAAAAGGTAAAAAGGTAAGATCCATGTTCCATAACACTGAAGGTAGTTGGGGAGGGTTACCTTACGTTCGAGTCAATTAAAGGTGGGTGGTCGGCCCGCCGCCGCCGCCTCGTCGTGACGGAAGATATTGAAAAGACAACCGCCTAGTTCTAAGTAGCACTGGTGTTCGAACCCACGATTCAGCAGTCTCTCGGCACTGTCGGGCGGTACCCTGACCAATCGAGCCACGAGACGGTTTCATTAAAGGAATATAGAAATAATTTTTCATTTAAGTATTTCAATATTTTCCCTTCTATCGGCGAGTAACTGTTTATATTTAACAAATGCATGAACATTATTGCGCTTCATCATCGTTTATTAGATTTTCATTTTAATGAAGGAAACCGCACCGATTTTCATAAATTACAATGATGGTTTTGTTATTTTACTGAAAGAATAAGACATAGTTGCTTTCTGGACAATTCATAATCTCTAACCAACATTGTTTAAATATGCGTTAATGAGATATGTAGATGCCGTAGGCGGAGAATTCTGAAAAAGTGACAAACCTTTTCAGACGCCATTTGGTTACTATTTTGAACGATATACAACAGTATACAATTGTTTTAGTATTAATGTCTCTTACCTCGTAATGATATGTAATTTAGCAACGAGTTCGTCTGAAGTTGGAAAGTTTTAGCTAAATTTCAGACTGGTTCATCTATCTATAAATAAAAAAAAAATTTGAGCGGAGTAACAAATATATCTTTCGCTCAGTCGCCTGTTATGATTGGCTGACTCGCGTAAAGTAGGTGGAGCTAATCTCTCTCGCTCAGTCGCCCGTTAGGGTCGGATCTATCAAGATGAGTGACGTTAAAGATCACGAAGTGATCACAAGCCCTACCAGTAGGGTAGGGACTCGGGAGCCGAAGGCGAGGCTTGTTATATTAAAAAAAATGGCTTATTTGTAATCCCAACGACTATGACAGTCTGACGAGTGTCAATCATTAAGATTGGAATTTTCACAAGCTGCTGAAGAAAAATAATGATGTCGTAAATATAGATTCCTTAGGATAAATCTCTGTAGGTAACCGCTACTTACTGTAAGCTCTCTCATATAAACGAAATATAGAAAAAATGTTAAAATATAAAAGGCAGAATTATAAAAATAGATACAAAAGGTAATTGAGGGGTCGCGCGTCTTAAGGTACCTAAGCGCCACCACAGGCGGAAACGTGTTTTTTATGGATATTACTATTTCTTTTCACCCTTCCTCTATCGCGTGGTTTGGGTTATAATGACCTTACGACACTAGAAGTATGGTTGAAAACCTATCGCCAGCCAAAAGTTCACCCAAAGCTCGGCATAATAAGAAAATCAAAAAATTAAAAAAATTATATATATAAAATATGAAAATCTATTCCAAAAACTCCTCAACATCTTCATTAACATACTTAGAACTCTAATTTAGCCAAAAATGAACGTTCTAGCTCAATTAATAACAGAGATACTATTGCCAGAATATTGCTGAACTTTGGAGGCGATTTCTGACGAATTTTAATTTTGGCGCTTAGGTACCTTAAGACGCGGGACCCCTCAATTATATACTATGAAATGTAAAACATAACGCAACTATTCTAAAACAAAAAAAAAATCCAGGATTAATTTTTTATTTTTTAATATTGAGCAAAACAGAACTAGCATTCTGAGGGTAGACATGGTTGGAACTTGGAAATATATTATTGGGAACATGTATACGAGTAAAACAGTTCTGTTTATTCATCCAATTTATATAAAAAAAAATGGTTGAAAATAATAATAATAATAATAATGTTATTATAGTCCAATATAAGTGTATTAATAGAAAATTAGTTTGAAAACCATTTTTCTTCATCACAAAATCGAATCCTGTCAAAGCCTACCAGTATCTAGTCAATCACTGGAATAAAAGCCAGTCGGTCAATAAATTTACAAAATACCACAGCCATCAAAATTTTGAACTTCACATCTAAAGCTAAATTAGCAAAGCTGCACCCCAAATCTAAGTAACTCGTGAACTTAAAGTGAATGCTAAGGTCTCACTGACCCAAAAAAGTGAATGCTAAGGTCTCACTGACCCAAATATTTCTGTTCAAAATCGTTTATATTTTTACATAAATTATTTACATGTTATAATGCGCACGTGGACTGACTAGATAAAGGTAGGCTTTGATCCTGTGTTGATAGAAGACATCATCAGTTGGTAACCTTGAGAGCGGAAAGGTTTGCTGCTACTGCTATGTTTGTCCGTACTAAAAATACCGTTCTAAATAGTTGACAGTCCCGTCCATTTTTAATTGGCTTTGAGTATAAGCAGAACCACTGAGAGAGGGGACAAAAGGGGCATTCTGTCTCAGGCCCCACCTTCATGGGGAGCCCTGCCTGCCCTAGTTTTTCTTTACAAAGTAGAGGAGAGACGTGAATGAGGACGCCTTTTCTCAAACTTGAGAACTCCAACTTAAGGGGTCCCACCAGCTCACAGCAGTGAAGGGCCCTAAGGGGACACTACACACTCCCGCCCACCCCCGTTAGCACTATTAGGACTTCCCACACTACATTATCTCTCCGGAACCCTCTATCCTCTGGGTGACCCAGGGTCAAATAAGGAAAGGTTTTTACAAAGAGAAAATTAGGAAGACAGATCAGTATTTAAATGCAAAAAAGGGGGTGATATCAATGTCGTAGGATTTTGTTTTCGAAGTAAAAACTCTCGTTTTCACTCCCCTGCGAGACAAGTGGGTAGAACGCGGACTGTGTGTGGTAAGGGGTTTATTACAGTAGACCTCGTATAACTGCGCGTAGGAGAGGAAGCATTTGCGAAGAAATTATGAAATTGATGGACTGTATCTAGTATCTACGCAAAAGGGATCACTATAAATACTTTTTGTACAGCTAAATTTTCTAAGGAGAAAATATGTAAAGTATTTTTCTTTTGAATCTTTTCTCCCCATTGTGTTTTGGGTCCATCTTTGCAGTCTGTACTTTGATTTCTCTATAATATTCGGCTTTCGTTTCATTTATTTAATCTAATTTTCATGCTTTCTTTACGTGTTTGCTTTGATACCAAACCTAATCAGCGCTTCCTATCATATTTACGAACAAAAGGGGAACATAACGAGCCCTAACTCATCCCAAATCAATTTCTCATATAGCCCTCATCTGTAGGTTTATTTGCAGGTTTTGACTCCGAAGCGTTCTCATACTAGCAATATCCATTGCTCTGTAATCAGACCCGACCAGTGTCATCTACTAAATTTACATGGAGATATCATTGTTTCTGCCTCCAAACATAGATACTAAATACGTAGCAGGGCCTAGCAGAGTAGCCTTCCTTTAAATTCAATTTAGCCGTTCAGAAGTTCTGACGACAGGGAGTTAGTTCCCACTGCTTCATCGCCTTTGAGAATTCCCAATGCTCTATCGTCAGACCCGACCAGCGTCTCATACTACATTTACAACAAAAGGAACATCGTGACACTCCCTATACTAAACTAAATAACACCAGTTTACTTTCCTTTTGTATTATTTTCGCTATATTTTGCTGCCCTAAATTTTAAAGGCGTCGTTTATAGTACTGTTCCTATCGTTTAAGCATCCATGTTAAAAATTTACGTTACGAAGACAATTTAAAATTTTGAACGCTAAATTTAATTCTCCTCTTAATTAAATGTTGAGTTTCGAACATGTACAAGTTCAGCACTCTTAGCCCATCTTCGTTTGGTTTGTTACTGTTACGTGATGATGGAATAAGCTTTATTGAGTGACCCTAAACTCTCTCTACTATTTCTGTAACTTTCTATATCCTTATGATGACGGCAAAAGATTAAAATATAACGAGACAAATTTTGATTGGAGTTTATTTTTATTTTAGCCGAAGCTTTGATAGGGATGGGGAGAGATTGTTTATCGTGGTTACTAGTTACGAAGCAATTTCCCTCATTTCACACACTTTCGAAAGCTTCACAAATTTATCACTGGTTGTCATTTCCTCTTTGGAGAACCCTCGAGTTGAAATTTATCGTCCGCGATTTGTTTCAGTCCATCTGAAGGTTTCTTCTTTTTCTGATGTTTACTGACAGACGATCTTTTTCCTGTTTTATGGCTCTCTTTGACCTTTTTTTTTTTTTTAATTAAATTTAATCCTAATTCATTGTACAGGGTGTTCCATAAGTCCGGTCTCGTAGGAAAATTTTTTAAATTTAATTTACAAAGTAATATATTGGAATTGAAAAACTGTTCAAATTGATGTCTTGTTTTGGGGCCTTTTTTATGTTGCCGGTAGAATAACACGCAATGGCACTGGTGAGGAAAAGGCCTCCGCCTCCGCCTTTTCCTAACGAGTGTAACTCGCTTCCATATTAGCCATTGCGTGTTATTCTACATGCACCAAAAAAAAAAAGCCCCAAAATGAGACATCAGTTTGAACATTTGTTTTAGTTCTAATGTATTACGTGCGTAAATTTAACTTAAAATAAATTTTCCTATGAGACCGGACTTATGGAACACCCTGTTTACAAATCACTCAAAGAACGATTTGCGCGATTGTTTTTCACCGAATGAGTAATTTTGCCGTGATTTTAACTTATTTTTTCCTTATCCATTTATAAACGCTCTTTAATTATAAATTGGTGTAACGAGTTTCATACTAATTAATATGCCAACCCATTAATTAATCTATTTTAAATTATACTGATTAAATTCGATTTAACGGTAGAAAGGCAGCGTGGCTTATTAAAATAAAAGTAAATTTGTTTTTCTGGAAATGATGTCTGGTAGTTATTGTACCCGAGTTAATTTTTATTATTGTTTTTAATTGTCTAATTCTGCCTATAAATGTAATTTTCATTATGGGATTACGTAGACCCAACGCTAGTCACTGTGTGTGCCGTCCTTCACTGGCCTTCTTGGGTTAACATATTAATTAATTACTGTAATAACTACTTATTTTAACTGAATTTGGTGTCAAATAATGTAATGATTGGGTCGTTTAACGTACTTCGCAACATCTAAGGTCATATGGCGGCGGGGGGGGGGGACCTACAGCTTTACGTGGAATCCGAACCACCGGTCGTTACATAATCTGGACGCGGAGAATGGCCTCCCATCCAACTATTAACGAGACCCAATGTCGCTTAATTACACTGATCGACGGGAAGCGGTGTTACGACACTAACCAAGACGTTGTCCTTGATGTCTATCAAATAAGGTGAGAAGTAGTTAAAGTTATAAGGTTGTAACATATATTCTGCTCGATTTTTTAGTTCATTCAGAACAAAAATTAAATGACATAATGACAAAGTAATCATCAATATAATTCCCTTCTTTTTTTCTATAACCTCCTCCCACCTGTAGAAAAGTTTTTTTTATGCCACGTTCGAAGAAATCCCTTGGTTTCGAGTTAAAAAAAAGCGATCAATTCGTTTTCGATAGCTTCCCTGGATTGCAACTTTTGTCCATCTAGGTGGTGTTGCAGCCTTCTGAATAAATGGTCATCTGAATGTGCGATGTCCGGAGAATAAGGTGGATGAGGCATTTTTTTCCCAACCAAATGCCTCCAATTGAGCAGTGGTGATTCGAGCAGTGTGAGGACGCGCGTTATCCTGGTGAAATAGAACACCTCTGCGATTAATTAATGCAGGACGTTTTTCTTGTAATGCCATCTTCAGTCGTTGGAGTTGTTAGCAGTAGACTTCAGCTGTGATTGTTTGGTTATCTGGCAGAAGCTCAAAATGAATAATTCTTTGTATATCCCACCAAACGCATAGCAAAATTTTCTTTGGATGGGGTCCATTCCTTGGCTGAGGTTCAGGCTTTGTTTCACGGCTAAGCCACTGATGTCGACGCTTAATGTTGTTGTAGAAGACCCATTTTTCATCCCCAGTGACGATCCGATTCAAAAACGGTGCCTGCAGTTGCCGAGAATTGAGTGATGTGCAAATATCGATTCGATGTTGAAGATTCGCTTGTGACAAATCATGCGGAACCCATTTTCCAACCTTCACTACTTTTCCTAACAGCTTCAAATGATGATGAATGGTCATATGGCTAACGCCGAGTTGCAGGCCAAGTTTTCTTAGTTACCGTTGGGTTTTCCTCCACTGTTGCTTTCAGCAACTCTTCATCTAACTCATTTGGTCGTCCTGTTCGTTGATAATCTTTCAGACTGAAGTCTCCAGTTCTGAACTTCTCAAACCATCTTCTACACATCCATTCGCTCACATCATTTCCATAAACTTTCTGAATGTTTTTTGCGGATTCACTAGCGTTAGATCCTTTATGGAACTCATACAGCATCACATGTCGAATATGCTCTCTCGTGGGCTCCATGTTTTTTCAATTACTGTAATATCGTAGGGGTGGCGTTGTAACTGTATGAAAAACACCAGAGAAAATATTCATTAGCCTAATCCTACACTAGCCTAAGTCATTCTGTATCGTGATAAAACCTGTGCGAACCTGTCGCCGCGTGTATTTTGCAACATTCCTAAAACTATTTCACATTATCTTGAGGTTATTCTGTTATCTGTCGTCCTTTTTCTAATCGAGCAGAATTTGTTACAACCTGATACTTTATCTTTTTGAGTAATTCTGAGTAAAAGGTTGGTAAAAAAATGTCCTTATTTACATAATTACTCGAGTGATATAGACGTAGTAATCCTATATACAGGGTGTTTCAAAAGTCCCTCATTATTTTTAAAATTTTATTAAAATAGCAATTACAAGAGGAACCAAATGACAATTTGGTTGCTGAGTCTCCGATTCATGAGAATTTTGGTGGCATCAAACTTGGCTTCATAAGTCTACTGGAAAGTCACTGGTACACCTCAACGTGGGCACCGTCTTTTTCGAAACAAGCGAGCCACCGTTTTACGCATTCTTGGCCGACATTGGACAACATTTCGGGAGTAACAGAAGCACACGCATTCCTGATCCGTTCTTCTAGTGTGGGGAGGACTCGCGGCTTGGTGGCGTACACTTTGCTCTTAATGTAGCCCCACAAAAAGAAGTCGCATGGGGTAAGATCAGGCGAGCGAGCAGCCCATTCGATGGGACCACGGCGACCAATCCACCGATCCGGGAACTGCTTATTCAGAAATGAGCGAACCTCACGCGAGTAATGAGCAGGGGCACCGTCTTGCTGGAAAATGACTTCTTGCATGTCAGCTACAGCTGACAGTTGGGGGATGCAGAACTCCTGAAGCATACGAAGGTAATTGTCTCCGTTGACGTTCACGGAATTTCCATCTTGATCCCGGAAGAAGAACGGACCAATCAGCCCAGCTGAGGAGATGGCACACCAGACGACCAATTTCGGCGTGTCCCTTTCATGTTCACGGATCTCCGCAGGATTGTGAGTTCCCCAGATGGGTGTTGTGCCGATTGACGCGACCAGAAAGGTGGAAGAGAGCTTCGTCGCTGAACCACATGTGCTCCAGGATCGATGGGTCTCTTTCGTAGTGATGCAGCAGTGTCTCACACATCTCCACCCGGCAATCGTAGTCTTGAGGTTCCAGCTTCTGAACCACCTGGATCTTGTACGGATACAGCTTGAGACCACGCCGCAAAATCCGTTGGATAGATGTCGCGCTGATGTTCAGTTCCGCAGCAGCTCGCCGAATGGACTTTCCTTGACTCTGAGTAAACGCCTCACGGACAGTTTCGACATTGTCCTCACTCCGCCCAATTCGAGGTCTTCCTAATCGTGGTTTTTCCTTTACGGATCCGGTCTCCATAAACTTCCGGTGGGTGGCGACGATGGTGTTCCTATCCGGTGCATAATGCTGTCCGTAGACTGCCCGGAATCGTCGCTGCAATTCGACCACAGATTGAAAAACCTCCTGCCATGCAGCGATTTTACACCTCTGCTCTAGAGTCAGCATGGTAGCAGAAGAAAACGGAGCAAAACTTCAAATGTAGACTCAAAAAATTCTCAACTACTGAGTAAGAGTTTACCACAAGATGAACGTCGTTGGTCGAATAGCTGCAAAGAAAATTGAAAATCAAATTAGTGAGGGACTTTTGAAACATTCGGTACTATTGAGCTAAAATGTGTGTGTGTGTGTGTGTGTGTGTCCCCGCTTTCTTCGGAACCGTGCACAGACTAAACGGCACATCGGAAAATTCTGCAACCACCACCAACTGATAGCCCATGAGCTGCCAATGTGCTCTGTCAAGTTTCTCGGCCCTAGGTTGTAATCACTGGGTCCGAAGGCCCCAGCACCGCAATAAAACTACAGAAAAGAACGCAGCCGTGAAAATCTTGAGCTTCACACATACTGTGACATATACTGCTACCCGCCCGGGGGGAGTGAGGGTGGTGGGTAATGGGGGAGAGGGGTGGGAGTAATGGGGGTAATGGCGTTTTTTTAAATTTTGTAGCTGGATCACAGTGCAACCCGCCCGGAGCGCCAAGTTGTACAACGGTCGCGAGCGATAGCGAGCTACCGCTTGTTTTAACTAATTTTAAATACTTAATGAGTTGAAGCTTATTTAACAAAGTTAAAATATAGTTTTTAGAGTGTAGCATTAATAAATGTATTTCCTTACTGTTTGTGCACGACTACTAATGGGGTAAAAAAGGAGGTTTTCCCATTTTTATTTTGGTCCAGAATGAGAAATCTGAAAGCGAGAATCTCAAAGGAATTATTCTTTAGTCTGTTTCTTTCCATTTCATTCTCATCCGGGGCTTTCTCATTTTTGTCCTGTTTACGTTACGCTGGACTAAGTAAGTTAGATTGAGTTTAAGAGAGGTTTGGTCAGATTTAGTTAAGGGTAGGATCGTTTCCTATTAATTTAATCACTCCCAAACTAGGAAAGAGTTTTTTTCAAATCAGGAATTCTCAGTTTGAGCATCCTCTTTTTTGGACCGCGAATAACAGGAAATGAAATAGTAGGCAATCCAGACAGTCCAGAGCTGGGCACTTGCGGTTTTTTTTGCGGTACTGCGGTACTACCGCACTACCAAACCGGTACCGCATAACGCAGTACCGCAAAGGATCGCTGAAAGTACAGCAGTACCGCTACCGCATTTTTTGCGGTACTGCGTTATGCGGTACCGGTTTGGTAGTGCGGTAGTACCGCAGTACCGCAAAAAAAACCGCAAGTGCCCAGCTTTGCGGCAGACACCCTCCCCAGCAGACTCGTGACGTAGTTATGACGTCATCGATACAAAGGGAGATGTCAATTTTTATTTAAAAAGTTGGAAAATAGGTTCCAAATATGATAACGGGTGCTGGGGAGCTTGGTCCCTGTTTCTTAAATTTGAAGTTCCGCGCAATGTTTTTCATGGGAGCAATCTGGGGGAAAAATTTGCAGATAGCTGGTGAGGGAAGCTATATTTTTGGGCTCTTTGCGAGTAACCCGTTGCCCACGTCGGGCTAACATTATGAAAAAGAAAAACTATAGTGTTTGTCATTTACCATTACTTATTCTTCCCAGAAGAGTTCCTTGTTCCATGCATGGTGTGTGTGTGTGTGTGTATCATAAAAGGCCTCATGGGACCATTCTATCATATATATATATATATATATATATATATATATATATATATATATATATATATATAATATATATATATATATATATATATGCAGGGTGAATCACGACGAAATGTCATAACTTCGAGAGCTTATAGCTGAGGTCATTCCCAGTCAAAAACTCCATATGAACATAGGTCCGATTCTTAACGGTTATGGAGCTATGGATGTTTGAATGTTCAAAAATAAGAATAAGCGAACAAATAGCTGCTAAAGTTTTTATTCATGAATTTACAATAACTGTTCAAAATAACTACCCTCGGCCTCAATACACATCGCGGCTCGTTTGTGAATCGCGCGTGTAGCTCGCATTAGTTCATTACGATTGTCCTTTATGAGGGCTGCAGCATCCAAAGTGCGATGGAGCAATGCATCTCGTGTTTCCACTTTTCTCTGGTACACCAGCTCTTTCATGCGCCCCCACAGATAAAAATCTACAGAGGTTAGGTCCGGAGACCTGGGTGGCCAATTTTGTGAACCACCACGACCGATCCATCGACCAGGGAAGCGATCATCGAGATGCATTCTCACTGCACGGCTAAAATGGGGAGGAGCTTCGTCTTGTTGGAAGCACATACGCAATCGTGTTGCCAAAGGCACATCTTCTGACAGTGGCGGCAGTTCGTCTTGCAGAAATCGTAGATAAATGTCACCTGTAAGACCACCTTCGAAGATAAATGGACCAATCAGCTGACCGTAAAGAATACCACACCACACATTGACACTGAACCGATATTGAAAATTATTTTCCACAATGGTATGAGGATTCATTTCTGACCACACATGTGAATTGCGAGTGTTGTTGACACCGTCGCGGGTAAATTGAGCCTCATCATCATCACAGAACAAGACGTATCGATGCAATCGTCGATCGGCATTGAGCCAATTACAAAATTCCAGCTGTTGGGCACGATTCCCAGGTTGGAGGTGCTGAACGCGCTGTACGTGGTATGGATATATGCCTTCTTTGTGTAACGTTCTACAAATTCTCGTTTGAGGAACTAAGACGTGGGGAAATCCTTCGCGCACTAACATGAGGACTCCGTTGTACCATCTGAATAATGTTTTCTTGTTCAGCCACATCTTGTTCCGGACGCTCAGATAAAACAGTAACGCTAGGAAATGAACCGCTCTCTCGCAATCTCTGAAAAACGTTGCTAAACACTCGTCGATCCGGAATTCTTTGATTTGGAAAACGTCGCTGGTATTCAGCGACAGCAGCAGTAGTATTTCCATCGCAAAATCTGTGAACATAACCATATCGGCATATTCGGCATTTGAAAACGTAAAAGCACAAAACATCAACTGCACGCTGTGACACACAACACTGCTGCGTAGTTGGTCCGGTTCGGTAAGTAACTGTCAATTCAGTTCGAGGTCATGCATGCGCATGCTTGAAATTCAAACATCCATAGCTCCATAACCGTTAAGAATCGGACCTATGTTCGTATGATGTTTTTGACTGGGAATGACCTCGGCTATAAGCTCCCGAAGTTATGACATTTCGTCGTGACTCACCCAGTGTGTGTGTGTGTGTATATATATATACATACACACACAATCGGTTAAAATGTTTTGAAAAACTTTTTTTTTTAACTGATATTGGCTGATAAGAAACAAAATTTCACAGCAGGACCTTTTGAATCTACTGTACAGGAGTGGGCTGAAAAGTAATGCCTCCACTTGAATAATTCTGGATTGTGTAGAGGTAGCCAGATAAAACCGGTTTTGTGTTGTAATTTGATCTCACCACCCCATTCCAGATTGTGTAGAGGTAACCAGATAAAACCAGTTTTGTTATAGCCTAATATAGCCTTCATTCATTCCATATGTTGGTTCAGTATTGATTACAATGGAAAGAAGTAAAGACGTTCGCTTCAAGCAACGTGTCGTAATTGAATTTTTGACTGCGGAAAGTGTTGCTCCCATAGACATTCATCGGCGAATGCAAGCTGTGTACGGCAAACAGTGTGTCGATGTGGATACCGTTCGACGTTGGGCGAGGCAGTGTAAAGAAGAAGCAGTGCAAGAAGATTTGCGAGACAAACCGCGAAGTGGAAGGCCTGTAACGGCAACCGACGAGTCTCTTCGGAATTACGTTGACGAACTGATTCGTGGAAATCGTCGCATAAAACAAAATGAAATTGCTGCAATGCTCGATATCTCTAAAGAGCGAGTGGGACACATTATCAGTATTCTTGGTTACCGAAAGGTCTGCGCCAGATGGGTGCCTCGTATGCTTACTGCCGAGATGAAAACTGAGACACTACGCATTTGTCAAGAAAATCTGCAGCACTTTGAAGATGAATTTCTGCACAGCACTGTGACAGGAGACGAGACGTGGGTCCACTATTATGACCCTGAAAATAAACGACAATCCATGGAATATCGGCACAAAAATTCACCGCAACCAAAAAAATTCAAGTTCAAAAATCGGCTGGAAAAGTGACGATGACTGTGTTTTGGGATATCAATGTTGTTGTTCTTGAAGACTTTACGAAAAGAGGGACAGCAATCAACTCCGCACGTTATATTAAAACTCTGAAGAAGTTGAGAAAACGGATCAGAAGGGTTCGCACCCGCTAAAACGCAGTCATTGTTCACCATGACAACGCACGGCCTCACACCAGTGTTCAAACGCGAGAAGCAATTGAGGATCTGCAATTCACCGTCTTGCCGCATCCACCATATAGCCCCGATTTAGCACCATGCGATTTTCACTTCTTTCCTAAACTTAAAGAACATCCCCGTGGAAATCGCTAGGAGTCTGACGAAGTTAAGTCCGCTGTGAAATTTTGGTTTCGTAGTCGAAGCTTCGGCCGAGTTTTTTCCAGGATGGATTTCAAAAATTCTTTTATCGTTGGCGTAAATGTAAGGAGGTAGAGGGTGATTTTATAGAAAAGTAAATGTATGATTTTGAAGAATAAACTCTTAAGGTACATACCTGCTTTTGTTTCGATAAAATCCTTCAAGCCGTTTAAAATTTATTTGGGTGGAGGCATTACTTTTCAGCCCACCCTCGTACAAGGTAGTAGTAATAGTTTTTTTTATTATTAGCAGAACCGATTAACACATTGACTGCCACCACTTTTTAAGAAGGTAACCAGCCACGGCCAGCATTTTTGCAAGTTTTTACTCAACTACCCAAAAAGATCTCACCAAAGATGTAAACAAAATTTGAACCTAAAGATATCTCTAAACAAAATATACCAAAAATCCAAAATAAAGCTTAGAATGTACACGTTCAAGACGAAATTTCTCGTCTTTGGCGGTGAATGTTAAAACGTGTAACATTCTACATTGTTTAAACTTTAAAACAATGTTCAGTATTGTGTTCAATTCCACGCAGAATCCGAACAGCATGGCGGGTTCGTGTCTCCATGCACGTTGATCGTCAACAATGCCCTTATTTGGCACTTTTCTGGTTCTAGATTCTTCCTTGAATGCCGTTTGGCACTCCTTATACGTGCCAAGTTAAAATAATATATTATTTTACGCTTCTTGGTTTCCTCAAGAAAGAAAATGGATTGTATTTTATGGAAGTCAGCCCGATAACAGATCATTTTTATTTTGTATCAAAGGGAAAATAATATCGCATATTGTTTTGAGGATTTGGGAGTGAATCTCCCAATATTTGGTAATACTTTATTTTCATTTTACTTTTAGTATTTCCCCTTCTTCGTAGTTCCTTTTACATTGATATTTTTATTTACTTTTTGTTTTTCTTCCTCTATCTCCCCTTCTCTATTCCCCTTTTTCCTCTTCCGTAGGATATAAACGTATCTCAGAGTATGAAAAAAATGTATTCTGAACGTGTCTCCATCAAATAAGAATCTTGTTCCTGCTAATTGTCTGGCTCAGACACTGAGGCACGCATTCAGAATGATTCATTTGCATGCATCGTGCGTCTAGCAGATAGAGCAAGGCAAAAAAAAAATCAGACCTGAAAAACTTCCTTTTCATCTGCTACATTTTTCTGCACATTAATTGCATAACGCGCCATTTTTTTTTAACTCAAAATTTGAAGTGATACTCGTAGATTATGGATAGGTTTAGACCTGACAACAAAAACGTACTCATTCCTAATCTAATTCTCTGGATCATGGATGTCGATGATTTTGACGTGTCGACAATTTGGGATTGTTACCCCTTAAAACTACAACCACTGTTACAAATACTGTACAACAAGCTAGTCTTTTATTGTAGTTAACGCCAGACGATTTTATTGTCTTGAGATTATATGCATTACTATAATGCCCACTGCGCCTTACGCAGCAAATGTCCTCTGAAACACAGCCTAGGGGGAACTGGGAGGGACGAGGAACGATTGTGTTACTAAAACCTTCCCTGGTTCTCCCTTAATGTGTATTGTAATCTAAATTTGGTGCAGGGTACCCTATCTGTTTAGGCGTGTACTGTATAAATGAACAGCTCTCTCTCTCTCTCTCTCTCTCTCTCTCTCTCTTCTCTCTCTCTCTCTCATATATATATATATATATATATATATATATATATATATACCTAGTTGGTGCAATATTTTACAAGATAAACACAATTGTTCGACGAATGTCAACAAACATGCCACGCAAGGTTTCAATACATTTTGGGTCAAGTGTTTTCCTAGACACACACACACACACACACACACACACACACACACACACACCTTTGGTTTGCTTCCGCCCAAATTGTTCATTCTGACAAAGGTCAAGCTTTTCACTCCACCTTAGACCTACAGTTTAACGTGGAATCCGAACCACGCCCCACCAGCAGCCCAGCGGTTTTTT
The DNA here is from genome assembly GCA_023014485.1 of Bathynomus jamesi. NCBI lineage: Eukaryota > Metazoa > Arthropoda > Malacostraca > Isopoda > Cirolanidae > Bathynomus > Bathynomus jamesi. Next base: position 41,585 of record JAJOZX010002406.1, on the reverse strand, counting down.
TTTAACAACTAGGCTACCCAAGGTACCCATTTATCTACCAACCATTTCTTTATTGTGTGGAAGGACGAACAGCTGGGTTTTGCTGCGCGCCAACTACCGTCACCGGGTCTCGATCCTGGGGCCGATGGATTCGCAGTTCAGCGACGCTAACCACTACACTACCGAGGCGCATATATATATATATATATATATATATATATATATATATATATATATTTGGTTTGGTTGGTTGGTTGGTTAGTTAGATGACTATGGAAACTGGAGAAAAATTAAATGATAACCAACATGGATTCCGGTCAGGAAGATCATACCTGTCATAACTAATGGAACACTATAACATTATTATTGATGAAGTTGAAAGTAATAAAAACTATGATGTAATATAGACACTTTGCCAAGGCGTTCGATAAGTGTGACCATGGAATCAACACAAAAACTGAAATATATGGGAATAACAGAAGTAGGAAAATGGGTATATAATTTTCTTAGTGAGAGGCAGCAAGCCGTTACAGTTCAAGGAATATCTTTATTAGAGTCAGAGGTCCTTAGCTCAGTACCACAAGGAACAGTATTAACGCATTACTCTTCATAATCATGCTCACTGATATAGATGAGGAATTTACGTGACATCACAGTAACATCCTTTGCCGATGACACAAAAATCAGTAGAAAAATAAGGAACCCACAGGATGTAGGATCTCTACAAACAGACATGAGTAGAATCTACAATTGGTCTGAAGGAAATATTATGAAATTTAACACTGAAAATTTTTAACTATTAAGGTACGGAAGAAGGGGGGACCTAAAATCGATGGAATACTATACCCCAAATGGACAGGAAATTCAGAGAAATTCTAAAGCAAAAGATTTGGGTGTTGCAATGAGTGATGACGCGAAATTTGAAACACGCAATAAGATGGTAGTAAAGAGAGCAAAAAGAATAACTGGGCAGATACTGAGAACCTTCAAACGAAGGGATAGGAATATAATGATTCCTCCATTGAAAACACTGATCATACCCAAGTTGGAATACTGCTCGGTTTTAACATCCCCATATAAAAGACATTAGTCAATTAGAAGGGATTCGGAGAAGCTTCACAGCCAAGATCAATGGATGCAAAGAACTAAATTACTGCGAAGGGTTACATGAATTACTTATATTCGTTGGAAAGAAGAAGAAGAAGAGAGGTTACACCATTATTTACACTTGGAAAATAATGGAGGAACTAGTCCCTAATCTTTCTTTGAACCCTATAACCCCCCAAACAACAGTGGAAAGTAGAAAAGGAAGAAGGTGTCGTGTTCCCAAATTAAAGGCTAGGCGGGGAACATCCTCAACCCTGAAGGAAAATAGTTTTGTTGCGAAAGGACCAAGACTGTTTAACCAGCTTTTTCAAGGAACTAAGGAATACGAGTGATGTTGCAGTGGGTATTTTCAATAGCAGACTAGACGCTTGACTCAGAACAATCCCAGATGAGCCGGGCGTACCTGGCTATTTGAGGTGGAGAGCGCAAGAAACCAACTCACTACTTCACCAGGCCAACTCGAGAGGAGTGGCAACAAGCTTGACATTCGTGAAATAAGGAGTCATCGCACCGAACATTTGAAAGGTATATGAAGTTTTGAACTTCGCAAACAGTCTCGGTTTTATTGTTCATCATCATCATAAACAGAGAGTTTATGTTGTAATGAAATAGTATTGAATTTGAAGAGCGAAAATGGGGAATGAAGGCATAATAAGGATTTATTAAAGCATGAGCTTTCGACCTATTCTAAGGTCTTCATCAGATGCTAGTGAAGAGGGGTGGAGAGAGATTGACAAATTATAATTATAAAGCAAGGAAGATCGCAAGGAAGGAAGAAGAATTAGGAAGAGGACGATAACAAAGGATTAATATAAGTAAAATATAAAGTGTGTTTCGTTTGAAAAAAACAAAAACTGAAATTGAATAATAATAGTAGCGCGCGCGAGTGCACCTGCACACGCACGCACACACGCACAAACCCCCTGAAACGTACGTTATTCCCTGTAAAACTTGTCCCCGAGTCTATCATATTGGTGAAACTGACCGTACTTTGGAGACGGAAATCGCTGAACACAAGTGTGAAATTAGAAGTGGAAATGAAAACGAGGCACGTTTTAAATATGAAAGCACATTGTCATCCCATCGACTGGAATTCTGCCTCAATAATTAATCAACGAATCATCCAATTTCTACCCCCCGCGGAGCAGTTTAATTCGCTCTAATTAAGCATTTTCCTAACTTCGAGGCTTTTACCCCGTTGACAATACTTTTAAAGATATCCAACTCACTCCAATCGTCGAATCATGGGCACATTCATTCCTTTGTTATATATGTATTACCTCATCTTCCAATCACTGTTATTATTATTATTTATTTTTATATGAACGGGTGACTTTCCTTATATATATATATATATATATATATATACACACAGTATTTAGACTATAAATGAGGAATGTGTACCGTACAAAATTAAGCGTGCGAGAGTAAATAACAAGCCCTTGTGGTTTACTTCTAGAGTAGGGGATATTATAAGAAGTAGAGATAGGCTTATACTGTAAGCTACATAAGTGCGATAAAGACAATTTATGGTTACGAAACTACGATATATCTCTAAGGCGAGAAGCGAAAAGCGTAATAAAAAATTCCAAGCGTGATTGAAATCTCCATAGCTCGTGACGGCAAAGAAAACCCCAAGCGATTCTTTCAATACGTCAATAATAGGAATCCAGTAAAGAGTGTCTTGAAGCCGTTAAAAAATTCTGACGGAGAGCTAGTTTCTGAAAACAAGCAAATGGCTACCCTGCTAAACGAAATTTTTACGTCACTCTTATCAATAGAAGATTTAACGAATATCCCTACAGTCATAGACATAATACCTTTTGACGATGGTAATACTTTAGATAATATTGTGGTTAGTGAAAGGGAGGTAATGCGCTATATTGATAAAATCCATATATCCCATACAGCTAAAAGTATTAAAAGAAAGCATTGTTGTGCCGCTAACAAAGATTTTTAATGTGTCTATTTCTGAGGGGTGCGTACCAGATAATTCAAAGTTAGCAAATGTAACACCTATTTTTAAGAAAGGCGATAAAGATGCGGCGGGAAATTATAGGCCAATCAGTTTAACGTCTGTTGTAAGTAAGCTGCTGGAATCAATAATTAGGGATCGTATAGTCGAACACTTGGAATTGCATAACTTGATTAGAAATACGCAGCACGGTTTTAGGCGAAACAAATCTTGCTTAACTAAGCTTTTAGAATTTTTTCAAAGCGTGGTTGAAGTTTACGATAGTCATCGGGCGGTTGATGTAGTGTATTCAGATTTTCAAAAAGCGTTTGACACCGTACCGCACAAAAGACTCGTTGAAAAAACTAAGGCTCATGGAATCACGGGTGTAATAATAAATTGGATAGAGTGGTTGCGAGGTAGAAGAGGGTGGTCGTTGATGGAGCGGAGTCGTCTTGGGCTAATGTAGCGAGCGGCGTTCCTTAGGCTATTCTGTATTGGACCCCTTGCTTTTTCTTATATATATTAACGATTTATATGTCGGCCTAGTCAGTAGTTTCAAAGTTTGCAGATGACACGAAGTTGGGTGATAGGGCAATTAATGATGAAGATAGAGGTAAAATCCAGGAAGATCTAAACAAAATCGTTAATTGGTCAGTCACATGGCAAATGAGATTTAACGTCGATAAGTGCAAAATTTTACATATAGGTTCGCGTAACGGTAATTTTTCGTATAGTATGTCAGGGAAGGAGTTAACAAGCGTAGAACAGGAAAAAGATTTAGGAGTTATCGTCACTGGTGATTTAAAAGTGGCGAAACAAAGTACAGCAGCGGTCAATAAGGAGAACAAGGTGCTAGGTTTTATAGCTAGGAATTTTGAGTACAAATCGCGCGATATTATAGTTCCTCTTTATAAATCATTAGTTAGACCCCATTTGGAGTACGCGATCCAATTTTGGAATCCGCATATGCGCAAAGATATAGATAAAATCGAAAAAGTTCAAAGACCAGTAAATAAGATGATTCCGTCGGTTTGGTCGAAATCGTACGAGGATAGGCTTAAGGAGTTAAAATTGACTATACTCGAGACTAGGAGGCTAAGGGGTGATCTAATCCAGGTTTTTAAAATTATGAATGGGTTCGATAACGTAGATAGAGATAGCTTTTTCGAAATATCACAATATAATAGAACTAGAAATAACGGGTGTAAGTTGACAAGTAGAAGGTTCGAGACAGCAGTTGGCAAAAACTTTTTTATGCGTAGAATAGGAAATAGCTGGAATAGTTTGCCGGTAGAAGTAATTAGTAGCACGTCTATAAACATGTTTAAAAATCGATTAGACACATATGTTGATAGATTGGGTATAATTTAAGGTAGTAAAATTAAGTTTTTTGGGGTTCGGAACCCACTTAAAATTGTAGGTCCCCTCCGCCACCACAGAGGACATGCGCAATACATAACTACAACCGCAGTTAGGTAGACCAGCCATGAGTGGATCCTAGGGTTTTTGTTGGTCAGAAATATATATATATATATATATATATATATATATATATATATATATATATATATATATATATATATATATATGTGTGTGTGTGTGTGTTTCATAACGTGTGGAACGCACTTTCAGGATGGATTTAGGACGTGAAAACAATGAAAAGTTTGTATTAACATATGCCCGAAATCGCTTTGTTTCCGAGTTAAGCTCGTTTTGTGGTGTTCCAGCAGTTCTTTCCGCAAACTGTTTACAAACACTGCTTGCCGACAATGTTTGTAAATGTGTACGAGACTTATTTCATGTATGGCCTTGCCGATTGTAATGTTTCGTACACTCTGACATGTTTCAATATCGTTGAGTGTAGAGCCATCAGTCAGTTAAAGGTGCATCGCGGTGTTTCACTGTTCGTATTCGTAACTTCTTACCGTGAATAAGTGCAGTCCAGTTAAAAAAAAATTAAAAGTTTTTGTGCTATTCAGTGATAGTGCGCATTTGCAGTGAGAATGGAGGCTTATTCAAACAGAGAAATGGTAGACATGCATCTCGTGTATGGACTTGCCGAGTGTAATGCGGCCGCAGCAAGACGTCTGTATGCGGAAAGGTTTCCGAATCGCCGTCTGCCAGATAAAAAGAACTTTCAGAGAATAAACGAACGTCTTGGTGATACAGGTTCATTCAACAAGCGAGTTTCAGATGGTGGTAGACCAATCATCGCCAGAACTGTTGAGTTGGAGGAGCGGGTCCTGAATCGCGTGGAGGAACATCCTGGTGTCAGCACCAGGGCCGACGAGAGCTGCCACGGGCCCTGGGGAAGGATTGGTATTTGGGGCCCCCTTGTTTACTCTGTATTTTATGATGAATGTTTTTTGTGTACATCATAAGGAAACTGATTACATGTCCAAGTCACTATTCAAAACATACAGTATGAATAAACAACTCAGAAGAAAATGACCATTTTATTTTTCGAGTCAATTATATTAATTCTATCACCATACAATTTACAAATGCAGTACCAGTCCATGTAGGCAAAACAATTGTTTACTGCAAGATTTTCATAATTAGAAGTGTACTTTCTTTGCCTTCTCTCTAGGAAAGTGGTAAATGATTCTGATGAAATTTAAAGTACGGGCTAACTGGCTTTCAATTACAATGGTTCCCAGATCTGTCAGTCGGTCTTGGGCATTAGTGGACCGCAGATAATATTTTATCTGTTTCAGTTTGACTATGATAATCTCTATAAAATGTATGTTCATTAATTATATTTCCTCTGTTATTTAATCAATTGCTTTATTAATATTTTTAGATTTTATCCCCACTCTTTCCGGGCCCTGGGGATTTATCCTGGCTTCTCCGCCCTCTCGGCGGCCCTGGTCAGCACCCAAAGGATAGCAGCAGCAGAGGGTGTAAGATACAAAACAGTGTGGAGAATTGTACAGGAACAACAGCTTTACCCATATCACATTCAGAGTACAAGGCCTTACTGAAGCTGATTTCCCACCACGAGAGGCTTTTTGTACTTGGTTCCTTCAACAGTGTGCTCACCATCCTCTTTTTCTATCCTTCGTGTTGTTTTCTGATGAGGCTACCTTCACAAGAAATGGCGTCATCAATTTTCACAACACTCGTCACTGGGCCGAAGAGAATCCGCATGCCATCATCCAGTCAAGGCACCAACAACAATTTAGTATCAATGTATGGGCAGGACTTTTGCCGACAACTTAATCGGTCCTTTTGTTTTGCCTGGAAGATTAACAGGAGAATCGTATTCCAATTTTTTAAGGAATGATTTAAGCGATTTACTAGATGAAGTTCCTCTTGGTGTCCGACGTCGTATGTGGTTTATGCATGACTGCGCTCCGCCTCATTTTAGTCGAGTAGCCAGAGACTATTTGGATGACCATTTCCCTGATAAATGGATGGGCCGTGGAGGACCCATTGCGTGGCCTGCTCGCTCCCCGGACCTGAATCCACTCGATTTTTACCTGTGGGATCATCTGAATTCCATCGTTTATCTGACACCCATTGACAACGTTGAAATGCTTCGCTAACGTGTAGAACAAGAATACCAGAAAATCCGAGGAATACCTGGAATGTTTGAACGCGTCAGGCGGTCTATGACGAGGCGTGTTCAGGCGTGTATTCAAGCGCAAGGTGGTCATTTTGAGCACTTCGTTTAAAGGTAAGGCGGATACTTGCTGGAAGACACAACAGGCTGTAACTCGGAAACAAAACAATTTCGGGTATATGTTAATATAAACTTTTTAAATTGTTTTCAGGTCCTAAATCCCTCCTGAAAGTGCGCCCCCACATGTTATGAAACTATATATATATATATATATATATATATATATATATATATATATATATATGTATATATATATATATATATATATATATATATATATATATATATATATGTATATATATATATGTATATAAGAGAGAGAGAGAGACACCATTATTTACACTTGGAAAATAATGGAGACACTAGTCCCTAATCTTGCTCTGAACCCTGTAACTCGCCAAACAACAGTGGAAAGTAGAAAAGGAAGACTGTCGTGTTCCCAAATTAAAGGCTAGACAGGGAACATCCTTAACCCTGAAAGAAAATAGTTTTGTTGTGAAAGGACCAAGACTGTTTAATCAGCTGCCCAAAGACCTAAGGAACACGAGTGGTATTGCGGTGGACATCTTCAAAAGAAGATTAGACGCCTGGTTCGGAACAATCCCCGATGAGCCGGGCGTACCTGGCTATGCGAGATGGAGAGTACAAGAAACCAACTCACTACTTCACCAGGCCAACTCGAGAGGAGGGGCGACAAGCTTGACCTTCGTGAAATGAGGAATCATCGCACGGAACATTTGAAAGGTTGAAAGGAAAGGTATATTATATAGTCTGTTAATGCTAGCCAAAGAAAATGCAGTGATTCTCTTGCGCAATTTTAGGAAAAAGTTCGCCTGAAATCCTAAACATTCTAAAGGCATAACAATTAATTAATAGTGACTGGATTTTGTTTTTGAAACTTTTATTAGTCACCAAAATAAAATTTTAAATATCCAAAGAAAAGCAGAATATTGCCAATTAGTATTTTTTTTGCTTTCTATTGTTTCCTGATGAACTTTTTTCCGAAACTGTTTAAAGAAATTTTTATACTGTATAAACCAAAACATGACACGTTACATGTAGATAATTTTCATATTTAAGGAAAGTGATGCAGCTTCACCACTTTTTAAACGTACCATAAAAAGAATTTAAGGTTCAGTAATTTGGCAGGATGTGACGTTACCGTCAAGGAAGTCTACGAATCTAGGCCTAGCTGCAGGGCATAACTAAATCTCGTTTAACTGCATGTAAGAACTATACGAGGTCAAATTATCAACATAGCCCCTTTTACTCCCCTTTAAGTGTTACCCTACCAAGGTAAACTCTCTCGTCTTTGTCTTTCTCTGGTACTTTTCCTTCCTGCTGGAAGTTCGCTTTCATTCAGCCTATCCCAAAGAAGGGTAACCGCTCTCAACCCTCCAACTATCGTCCAGTTGCTTTGATTTCTTGCTTTTCTAAAGTTTTTGAATGTATCCTTAATAGGAAGATTCTTAAACACCTTTCTTCTCACAATCTTTCAGATCGTCATTATGAGTTCCGCAAAGGACGCTCTACTGGCAATCTGGTCATCCTCATTTTGGGATTTTGGTGAAACCTTTGCTATTGCGCTAGACATATTAAAAATTTTTGTTAGTCTGGCACAAATCTTTAATTTCAAAATTGCCCTCCTTCGGTTTCTATCCTTCTATCTGTGCCTTCATCTCTGATTTCCTTTCTGGCCGACCTCTAGCTGCGGTTGTAGATGCCTACTGTTCTCCTAAAACTATTAATAGTGGTGGTCTTCAGTTGCTCTGTTCTGTTACCTACTCTCTTCCTTTTATTTATTAACTAGTACAGTTCCCGCCGCTTCGCTGACGGTTAGACAGGCTAAACTACAAAAAAATAACCCAGCCGTGAAAATTTTGAGCTTCACATTGTGTCAACATTTCTGAATCTGGTATCTCCCAAAACCTCCTCACCCCCATTCATACAACTTGGGGGCTAACCCCCTCCCCCATTACCCCCACCCCTCCCCATTACCCCACCCCTCCCCCGTTACCCCCACCCCCACCCTTCCCCCATTGCTAAACTACAGAAAAGAACACAGTCATGAAAATCTTGAGCTTCACATTGCCACCCGTAATACAATTTCTGAATTTTTTTTACAATTTCTGAATTTTTTTCTCACAATTTTTTCTCACAATTTCTGAAAGTGTGACGGACAGACGGACAGCTCTCTTATTATAATATAGATTAATGAACTATTAAGTCGCACTTCCTGTAATATCTACTCCTCTGCCGATGATTCCACCCTTCACTTCTCCACCCACTTCGCAAAGCGTCCCTCTCAACAGTCACTCAATGATTCACATAGGACAGTTATGGTGCATCTGACCTCTTATCGTTCCACTATCTCTGATTGGGACGGAGGAAACGTTGTGGCTTTCAATGCCTCAAAAACTCGCTTTCTTCTTCTGTCTACTCGTCACAATCTTTCCTGGAAAGATCCCATATACGCTCTTTCTGAAACAGCTTCTAAGAGGTTAGGTGTGTTGTACCGGCTCTGCAGTTTCTTCACCCCTACTCAATTACTGCTCTTTGTACAGGTGTCTTGTACCCCCCTTGTATGGAATACGCTTCTCGTGTGTGGGATGGCCTCAACCCACACTTGATCGGGTAGAATCAAAGGCTTTTCGTCTCATCAGTTCCCCGCCTCTTACTGACTGTCTTCAATCCCTCTCTTTTCGCCGCAATGTTGCCTCGCTCTCTCTTTACTGTGGCAGTAATAACGGACACTGTTCTTCTGAACACTCTAACTGCATGCCTCTTCCTTTAAGGAAAAGCACGCAGTACCAGACTTCTTTCAACACGTTCTCATTCCTTTTCTGTCCAACTCTCTAACGCAAGAGTTAATCGGTATTTTCAATCTTTCACTTACTTACTCAAACCAGTCAACTCTGGAACAATCTTCTGAATCCATCTCTTCCCCCGTCTCTGAACTCCAATCTTTCAAACGCAATGTCCAGGCATCTCAAAAACCTTGGACCTTGATTTTGACGCTCTTCTTCCTCTTTTGCGGGGGCGGTGTTTATGCGGGCGTTCGCCCTTGGGCCTTTCTTCTTGCATAAAAAAAAAATATACAAGTAAAATTTTTTAAACCGATCCGTATTTAAAAATATGGATGGTTTGCTGTCACCGAAATATTATTATTTATATTTTGCATGAAAGGTGAATGAAAGTAGACGTGTTAAGTCACGTGGAAATTATTAAATAGTTTATGGTTCGTTGAACATTTCATGGTTAACGAACCATGTCAACTTGATGAGACTCATTTTAATAATTTCTGGTGTTCCCCTCAGCACCTTAAGCACAAGCTACTCGTATAAGAAAATTGACAAAAGTAAATAGACACCACGATGATTGTCCTCAAGAACAAATGGCAAAGCTTCTCACTGGAATGCTAGAACGTGTCACCTTTACATAATGGAAAGGGGAAAGCAGCACGATTCTAAATATATTGATTCAATAAATCTCGTTAACTTTCATTATTAAAGCAATATAGAAAAAGAAAAGACGTCTATTTACTTTTGTCACCCCTCTGTACATACAAATTGAACCAAAAGTGCGTCCATCTATGCAATATTTACTCACTGAATGTTCAAACAACAGACCCTGGAGTCGTTTACATATGTTAATTTCTCTTTTTCCTTCGTTGGCCAAAGGTTCGCCTAAAGGTTATCTGCAAATAATTTGATTAGAATACCAGGTAAATTCCTTGGGCTAGACTTTTTGGCTTACGTTTGTGTGTGTGTGTGTGTGTGTGTGTGTGTGTGTGTGTGCGCCCGCGCGCTGCTAAAAGTTGAAACTATTACGACCACTGAAAAGTTAAAAGGAAAGATTGTTTGGGGACGAAAAATGAGTGATGTTTTTTCAAGTGTGAACTAAAAACCAAACTTGTTAACAAAGTTGGAATTGAAGAGAAACTGAAAGGAAATTGCGAGTCAAAAAGGTCACCTGCTGGCGATGATGAATCGACTTCAAAAAACCAGAAGCAGTCTCCAAATTCTAAAAGAACAAATAATTTAAACCTGCCAGATGTATAATAAAAAAATAAAAAAAAATTCCTGCTGCAAATGGAATGCCAAACATACGATAATAAAAATAAAAAAGCAAATGGAATATAACGAGAGAAAACGAAGTAAATTAAAAATAAATCGACTACAGTCGTAATATTGTCATATATATATCACACACACACACACACACACACACACAGGGTGTCCCAGAAGTCTTGGAGGAGTTTTATTTGGCTATAACTTTTTTGTTTGGGGATTAAATATAAAAAGGTTTGTAACACTTAAAAATGTATTTATTGCTATTTTAATTATAAATTTAATATCTGGTGAAAAACTTCATTTTCATTGCGTAAATCTAAAATCGCATTAACGTACGTTATCCGACTCTGATGATCTTGTGGTTCAATTTCTTGAGCAATTTGAATTTTGTACGGGTAAAGATTGATATCCTCTCTTAAAATTCGATGTAAGGAACTTCTTGAAATGTTTAATTCCTGGCTGCGTCGTCGGACTGATGTGGATTTTCTCGACGCTTTCACGAACCATCTCAACCAGAGTTGGACTTCGGCTTGTCTGAGGACGCCCAGTCCGTGGTTCGTCTCCCTGACCCTTTCCCATACGAAATTTAGTGACGTACCTTCGAATTGTTCGATCAGAAGAGGTAGAACGTGTGTTGAATTTTAATCGAAAAGCTCTTTGAGCGGCAACGATGGAAGAGTTGTTTGTCAAATAAAGTTCCACAATAACCACTCTTTGTTGCAGTGTCCAAGATTCCAGTTTCATTAATCGCAGCAAGGGTACTTTAATTGAAAAATAAAAATAAATTAATCAAAAAAGAAAAAAGTTATAGCCAAACAAAACCCCTCCAAGACTTCTGAGACACTATATATATATATATATATATATACACACACACACACACACACGGTAAACCCTCGTCCAACGCGGGTGTTAGGTTCCTCGAGAACGGCGCGTTAGGTAAATCCGCGGTTGACAAACTTAATACCTTGTGGGATAAATGGGGATAGGTGAACGCGGTTGGGTTGTGTAAAGTCTCCCATTAATACATCATTATATAATATATGTATGTATGTATGTGTGTGTGTGTGTGTGTGTGTGTGTGTGTGTGTGTGTGTGTGTACAGTATATTCAATTTGGTGCAAATTACCTTAGCCGTTTATGTGTGTATAGATGGTTAAACTCCGCTAACAATGCTTTAAGCTTCAAAAGTTGTGTGTGTCCCACAATTGAGTATGATAGTTTTATTTTTCACGGTATGAGCGGTGGGATGCTGGAAACAGACCTAAAATCCATCGAAATTCCTCTTGATTTTGCTATAAACGCGTTATCCATTTTTGAGATCCATTGTCTTCTCCCATTGTTTGATACTTGCGAAACAATCCTCAGTCGGGAATAAATAAAAGGAACGAGAGTTCTTCCCTGCATGGCCACTGGCCAGTGGCCACCTATATACTCGTAAACCCCGACATGAACCCTGATGAACACGTTTTCATGGGAATATATTTTGCTTGGTTAACCACCAAAACTAAGACCTCGCGAATAAAGGAAATTTTAACTGAGTTTTGACAACCTTGACTGCTCTGAGACACAAAATCTCAAACGACGGCAAGACCCTTCATGAGATGAGGCAAAAAAGTACACACTATATGACGCGTTCGGTGGAGAAGGGGCGAACGCAACATTTTCGAATTATGCCACAAAATGCAGTTAAAGTTTGTAAACTTTAAACCTTTGTATTTTTCCGGTTTATTGAAATGTTGTATGAATTTGAACACATATTTGAGTAAAATATTGTTGTGTAATATGTCGATATAATAAAACGCCAAGAAATTTTACAATATTATTTATTGATAGCTTCTGATGTTAACTGGTGTAATCCATTATTTGGTCCTCTTCGTCGAATGTTGTATTACCTGCTTCAACTGTTTCGGTTTCTTCCAGTTCCTTTAACAATCTTGTATAATAGTTCACTGCAGTTGCAGGCATTAGGTCTGATAATTCTTTGAGATCTTTTATTTTTTCCTTAGTTATTGGCAGCAATTGGGAATACTTTGGTTGCAGTGTCTGCTGGGCTAGATTGAATAAACTGACACTGTAGGATTTTTTCCCTTTCTGCAGTCTGACGGGATAGCTATTATCTGGGGTTGTGCGGTATGCAGTAGATATTACGTAGCCTTCTTTGTGTTGAAAGTCAAATATTAACTTTCTTACATCTGTAAATTTAGTAGTTGTTGATTTCCTAATGACAATGCACGTTTTTAGGACGTCAAAATCGAGAAAATCAGCCTGTTTCATTTCTACAACTAGGAAGCGCTGCGAAACGGCTGTAGTTATGTCCGTAACATAATCGTTTTTGGTGTAAATAATATTGCTGTAATTATTTTTTATATTTTGTTCAATTTGGCCAAATTGAGCATCACAGGGCATTGTCGAGTGACCAGAAAGTAGATAGATGTGTTCAATGTGAAGCAATGATGCGGAGTGAATTTCTCCGAGATACATTAAAACCTAAATTTTACCGTGAAAGAGTGCAGACTAACATCTAATTTTTTGCATAGGTAAAGTAAAGGTTTTAAAGGATAATTATACGACAAAAACTCATTTTTCGAATTTTGTGGCGTTCGCCCCTTCTCCACCGAACGCGTCATATTAGCTCACCTCTTTCCTCTTGGTTTGCGTCGTAAAGACGCCATGTGTCAATCTTAAAATTCGCATCTAATACAAGGGAACATCTTTTATTTAGGTGTGTGCGCGCGCGCGCGCGCGCGCGTAACTGGACATTAGTGAGGTTGTGTTGAAAATTCACAGATGTTGTGGGTAACTTTTTGTGAGGTAACACTTTCAGTACCTCAGAACTGAAAAATTTATAAGAAAATATAGAAACATTTTATTGTTGGAAAAAAGAGATTTGGCCCTGGTTAGGCTAGGCCAGGCTGGACTAGATTTAAAAGATTTAATACAGGGTGGGCCGTAAGTTTCCATACATAGGAAAAATAAACATTTTGTTATGGACAACCATTTTTATTTATATAATATGCTCTACATGGTTGCCATTGTTTTGAAAACACATTTCAATACGTGTTCCCCACTGTTGATGAACACGCATTAGCACAGTTGACGTTATGCTTGTAATGGCGTTGGTGATACGTTCCTTTAGATGATTTATGTCTCGTATCTTTTCCTGATACACCATGGCCTTCAAGTGCCCCCAAAGATAGAAATCAAGGGGGGTGAGATCTGGGGATCTGGGAGGCCACTCCACAGGACCACGCCGACCAATCCAAGCATCCGGAAACTGCTGCTGATCCAAATACCGACGCACGTGAAGACCATAATGAGGTGGAGCTCCATCTTGCTGGAAGTAAACTGGGAAGTTACCTTCCTCGTTTAGCAGGGATGGGAAAATCTCTTCTTGCAACATGTTAAGATACCTTTCGGCATTAAGATTTCCACTGACAAAAATTGGTCCAATAATTCTGTCACCCCATATCCCGGCCCACACCATCACTTTACCGGCACCTTGCATCTTCGTCGGACTCAGCCAGTTAGGGTTAGCATTACTCCAATAACGTATGTTTTGCCGATTAACCTCTCCATTGACGTAAAAATTTGCTTCATCAGTAAACAAGATCTTACGTCAAACGCATATTCTTAGGGTATCTGAAACATAAAAACAAACGTTTAATTTTTCCTATGTATGGAAACTTACGGCCCACCCTGTAGATTGAATAGATTTTAAAAAAGTCGGTACCTCGCTTATGCAAAGATGCACATATTGTGTGTGTGCGCGCGCGCGCAGGGCCGCCGAGAGGGAGGGGTAGTCGGGATAAGTCCCCGGGGCCCGGACCTCTAGGGGGCCAGGAAAGAGGGGGGGGGGGGTAAAACCTAAAAATATTAAAGCAATTGATTAAATAACAGAGAGGAAATATAATTAATGAACATACATTTTATAGAGATCATCATAGTCAAACTGAAACATAAAATTTATAACAATGCCCAAGACCGACTGACAGATCTGGGAACCATTGTAATTGAAAGCCAGTTAGCCCGTACTTTAAATTTCATCAGAATCATTTACCACTTTGCTAGAGAGAAGGCAAAGAAAGTACGCTTCTAATTATAAAAATCTTGCAGTAGACAGTTGTCCTGCCTTCATGGACTGGTACTGCATTTGTAAATTGTATGGTGATAGAATTAATATAATTGACTCGAAAAATAAAATGGTCATTTTCTTCCGAGTTGTTTATTCATACTATATGTTTTGAATAGTGATTTGGACATATAATCAGTTTGCTTGTTATGTACACAAAAAACATTCATAATAAGTTACTGAGTAAACAGGGGGGCCCATATACCAATCCTTCCCGGGCCGTGGCAGCTCTCGCCGGCCGTGTGTGTGTGTGTGTGGGGTCCACAACAGCCCTGTATTTTGGTGTAACCAAAGGGACGATATTTCTACGTGTACACACACACACACACACACACACACACACACACACACACACACTTCTTTCCACAGATGTCTTGCCTGCAATCAATATAAAAGGAAAAAAATTGGACTTGCTCATATTTCATTCATTGTTAAACATTTCTAAACAAAAATCTTTGCGCGTAGGCTGCACATTATATATATACAGGATGTCCCGTAAGTCTGGAACCATAGGGGAAAATAATTAATTCATGTTTTTCCGTTTATGCAAGTGCCCATGATGTCTTTGAGTAAGGAAGAACGCATTCAGGTAATTCTGCTCGTAGGAAATCGGAGTCAGAGGGAGGTCGCTGAGGAATTTGAAAGAGTGCATCCGGACCGCGCGCCGATAACACAGAGCTGTGTCGGCAAACTTGTAGCAAAGTTCAGGGAAACGGGATCCATAGGAGATAAACCACGCAGTGAATCTCCGAGAACATCCACCGACGATGACACAGCCGCTACCTTCCTCGCTCATTTCATAAAAAGTCCCCAAAAGTCTCCGGCGTTTTTATTGCCGTTTTTATCATTTTTCCTTATGGTTCCAGACTTACGGGACACCTGTGTGTGTGTGTGTATATATATATATATATATATATATATATATATATATATATATATATATATATATATAATATGCAAAAATAACTTTCTTCTTCCGAGGTTTGTAAAACATAGTGAGGAAAGGCACACAAGAAGATTTATTATTCCTGACAAATATAATATTTTATTGAATACATAGCTCCAGATGCATATACAGTACTGTATAACCACCATAAAAAATGTTTCCCTATGAGGACGAATGGAACTCGTCGATATGGAGCAAACGGCTACTATGTCCACGTTTTTATATGCAGACATTCAAAAAATGTCTGAATATGAAGTGTCCGTATTTTTATATTAAGGTTACTTAAAGAAGAGAGAGAGAGAGAGAGTTGTAGCAGCTCAAATCCTAACTAAAAGTAGTAAGATCAGTGCCATTGAAGTACAGTACAAGAGTGAATTTCGCGGATATATGTACCCCAGCAATACATACACCACCCTCCCGTCCAACACACTCAGTTAATTCAACAACCACAGTGGTAACCAAGAGCCGAATCCACAGTTATCTCAAATGCAATGGTCAACCCAATAACACCGGACAGGAATGGGTCAAAATCAACCAGAAAACGATCATTATTCAGGATAACCGAGCATGAAGATCAGCAACGCTATAAATATATTATAGACAAGTATACAAGGCCTGTACACTACCCATGTAGACTGCATATTACGATACTCTGAAAATTTAGCTTTGGAAATCAGTAGATATATTGTTACTGCGACCAGGATTCCACAAACAAGTATATATATGTACCCTTTACAGCGCTCGGCCATCCCAGCCAGGAACAGTAAAACATTAAATTACAAAACTATATATTAATAAATACAAAGCAAATCAGGCTGCCTACACAAGTTATCATTACCCTAACTTAAACTTAACCTAAACGTAAACTTAACGTAAGCTTAACTTAAACTTAAAATATTAAAGCACTTGTACAAATAGAGGTTTATTTAGAGAGCTTGCGAGAAGTTGCGAAATCTGGTCCCAACTCCGTCTCCTCTTTTGCAGAGGACAATTCTTAGATTACTGGTGTTACATTATGCTGTCTCTGTCCAACCAAATCTAATAAAAAAATTCCTTTACAGGGAAACCTTCGATAATACTCGTTTCTTATTTTAAATTTTACACCCTTTAATCACCAAAATTCCCACAGTTCAAGACCAGCTGTCCGCTTCAAGCAACCAAAATTCAAAAGTCCAAGCACGCACGAAATTCAGCCACGTTTCACGTACCATACAACCAACCACCCAACGGATCATCCAAAAATCACTACATGCACCCTGTTACAATATCATATGCCTAACGGAAACACACTTGCATAAATGCGTAAAAGGCTGTGAAAATTGCATCAAAGACGCTGAAATAGCATTGAAAGATTATAACATACAAAGAGGATACATTTGCTAGAAAAGGAGTTGGCTGTTGCTTGATAAACGCATACATATATGAAGCAAATCAAACACCATAGTCAAAATTCTTATTTTACGAGTAAAAGAACCGAATTTAATCATTATGAATGCGTACAGACCACCAAACACCACAAAAAGTGAATTCCAATTCGCTACAAACGAGACAGAAAACGTGTTGAACGTTTTGGATTTAATTTTGACAAATAACAATGAGACTGTCATAAATAAAAAGGTAACGTACACAAATATGTTTGACCATAACCTAATCGATATCCAAATAAAGTTAGCAACCAGGAGACCAAATACGCATCCCAAAGAGTCGGAAGGGATATTTGAAGGTTTAAATATGAATTCAAAGTAGATCGGGGAAGTGCAAATGAAGACTTAAAGAAAGTAAATTGGGAATTGCTACTTCGCGAGAAGACTCCATAAGAAACTCGTATATAAAAAACGAAATTAAACTCGTATTACTGAAACACGTTTCGAAGAAACAAAAAAGAAAACGTTTCAAGCTCAAGAGAAAAATTAGAACAATTTTAGAGAACGAAAATAAGCAGTAAAAAATCTCAAAGGATGCAGAACTAAAGCAAGGGGAGACAAACTAGAGAAAAAACTGCCAAATAGAAATAAATCTAAAACATTCATTCATCCCTAAGGCAAAAGAGTGGAATACAAGGTAGCACAAAAATAAAAAATAACCCAAAATACTTCTACGTGTTTGCGAAAAGAAAAATGCGATGTAAATAGAGTATTCTGTATTAGTCCGTTAAAAGATGTGACGACCTAATACACACGCAAAAAAATGAACGAACTGCTTAAGGAACAATTTAAATCCGATAAGAAAGCGCAGTTGAAAATCCAGAATTTAAATTCTGTACCGATTCATCGATTTGTAGTACCTGGTATTCCATACATTAAACCAAGCTCACCCTCTCGTCTAATGTTAATTTCGCAGCCATTCCCTACCTAAAAGAAAAAAATATATACAGTATGTACTGTACATTATAGTCAACACTGAAAATTCCTATGGTGCGCGACTTTTGCACCACCTTCTATATACATTATACATCTAATAAAATTAGTCTCTTAATTTTTTAGACACTTTTTTTTTTACGTTATCAAAAAAATAATTATAATTTTGTGAAAATGAAATTTGAAAAGATTTGAAAGTAAACATTTGAAAAATGAATCGTCTGAAAGTGGGTTTGAGAACTTTGAGTGACGTTGAAAAGAATTCTTAAAATTTAAAGGGGAATTCATTACTCGCTCAGTATTTGGCGTCTCTAAACTAATTAATGTTTTACGACAACGTTGATGCGCAAATTGATATCTATATCTTTCTTTCTATCCATCTGTCTATCTTTTTATGGTTTCATGCTCGGGTATTTATACATTCATACGTGGGTATTTATCTTCTGGTGCTTCTGTGCAAGACTATTTTGGGATTTTATAAATTGCACTTTGAATTTTATAGTATGAAAGCATTTCTGCTTCAGGGATCTTTGACTATCCAATATTTTTCCTTATTTGCACGGGCTACGTCGTGGCCAATGTCGTAACGCCGCTTCCCGTTGACCAGCGAAGTTAAGCGACGTTGGGTCTGGAGAGTAGTTGGATGCGGGACCGTCCTCCGCGTTCAGATTATGTAGCGACCCGTGATTCGGATCTCGCGTAAAGCTGTAGGTCCCCTTCGTCATAAGACCTTACGTGTTGCGAAGGAGGTTATAAATAGATATAGAGTGTAACATATTTGTGGATAGTAGTCTATTATGACTTGATCCTCTGGATCCAGAGATTCTATCTTTAGTTTTAAATCGATAATTAATTAGTTTTTAATTGATAATTATTTAGTTTTGCAAAAATTGGTCGTTGCGAATGTACAGGCAGTTGTTACATAAATTTCTTATGTTCTTGTGGTTCGGAACCCACGTAAAATTGTAGGTCCCCTCCGCCACCACGGAGGACATACACAATTACGAACACAGTTAGGTAGACCAGCCACGAGTGGATCCTAGGGTCTTTGTTGGTCTGAAACATTATAACATTATAACTCGTTTTCACCTCCTTACCTTTGTACTTTCTCCAAAATCCAATTCCAAATCGTATTCACTGATATTTTCCTATCTTCTAATTTCAAAGCCAAGAAAAACCGTTTGCGTTCTACTCACGCTCTCTGCATAGGAAATTTTAGGAACGCGATTCGCACGCCAATGGAAAGTCGAGCTTGTCTACAAAGGTTATTCGACACCTGAAGAGGAGGTGGTCTACACGTCTTTGATGTGACGTTACGAAGGAATTATAAAAGAAAGTGCCTTGAAAATATGAAAATTAATTACTGAATTAGAAATAAAAATGCTTTTGAAGTTGGAGGTTTCGAGAGGCACTTGAATCTGCCTATTATTCAGGTAGATTTGAAGTCCCTCTCGAAACCTTCAACTTCGAAAGCATTTTTATTTCCAATTTATTTAATTAATTTTAATATTTTCAAGGCATTTTCTCTTATAATTCCTTCATATACGTTACATCAAAGAGACACGTTTCCCCTCTAATTCCTGTATTATTTTTCCCAGCACCATCGAACCCCCGACCTCAGTGTCTTCATTTCACTTATAGGAAAACGGTGTTACCCGTTGAATCACGGGCCGTGGCGAGCCTACCTGAATGGAATATCTTTTTAAACGTAGCAACGCGATGTCTACTCGTCTCGTTTTCCTCAGAAATATCGAAACTACTTTACTTCATTTTCTCTCTCTGGGGAGTGTTTCGCCTCTTCACCCCCCCCCCCCCTCTTGTTGCCTTTTTTTATCGTCGTCATTGGAGTGGGCTTGAAACGTTGCTTCTCGGAACGTAGTTTACTTTCAGTCTTTGTATTTTGCTTGACGTTAAAGACGAATGGTCTTGATTGGATGTTTGTCTGAGACAAATTGGTCGAATGCGAAGTACAATAAAAGTGCAAATGGTGTTTACTGAATTGAAAACAACAAAGGGAAAAAATGCGGAAAAAAACGGATTTTTCCAGACGCCAATTTGGACTTCCAACGTTTGTCTCAATAACACGATGTAAAGGGGCTTTTGTGTACATTACCACACACACACACACACACACACACACACACACAGAGTATATGTATGTATGCAAGATACAGTCCTGTACAAATTGGACCAAGAACTTAAATCCTCTGCAATTTCCAACCTTCCTTTTTCTAATCCTTTAGTTTATCTGTGTGTAATATTAATATATTTACTGGTAACTTTTAGAAATTTATATATAAAGTCCTCAAACCCAATTCAAACCTTATAAATTCTAATTCAAACAACCGAACCAAGAAAATGTATTGCAATCACGACCGTTAAGTTTTTCCGACACACCCAAACTTTTTTCAAACTAAATCTAATTTTATTAACTAAACCTAGGCTATATGTTACTCTGTGTGTGTGTGTGTGTGTGTGTGTGTGTGTGTGTGTGTGTGTGACCCGCACTTTATCACTATCCAACTCTGTAAACATTTCACTGTTTGACGTTATTCTAGTTTGACATTTAATTGTGTCGATGTCCTTCGAAGCACAATTCCCGAGTTGAACATTACTTTGAAAAATTAATAGATAATTCCTGTCGACAATCTTCCGATTGACATTGTTCCATTCTGGCTATATAATATTTCGAATTCAGTAGAATTCCAGTCTGCATTCTTTTAATTCCTTCCTATTTGGTGCCATTTCTATTCTCGCTTCTATTCGCGGCTCGAAAGTGAAAATTCCAGATTTGGGAAGAGTTTCTTGATTTGTGAAAGGGTAGATAAGAGGTCCGTGATGTAATTGCGGGCACGATCGGGTATTTTTTATAAAAAAGTCTAAATGGCAAATCTTACTCAGTGAGAATAGGACTGGGCCGATTTGAGACTAGTTTCGTTTGAAATTCCTACTTTCGGAATTCTCATTCTCGGACGAAGGTTGAAAATGGGAATGACCGAGATTGAAAAAAAAAACCTCCCCAATTCTGTCATCCCATAATTCGTAAGAAAAACAATCTCTTCGACGGCTGAATGATAACGTATCTGGTTAAATCGGACCGTTGTGAACGGAAGTCCCATTTCATACGTATTCATGCAATATTAATTTTAAGAAATTACTTCGTCACTGATTTATTTTCTATTACGTATTTCGTCAATAAGAAAACAAAGATACAAACACGAAGAAACAGAACGGAGGATAAAAGAAGTAATCAACGAAGGAGGTCAGAAACTCCTTGGCGCCTGTTCAGAAATGTATAGAGAAAACAACTTCACATTTTGAACATACGGTGCAGATAGAACAAAAACTGAATTTGGACATCATACGCAATTTACCGTTTATTTACATCAAAGATAATAAAATTATCATAAACTTTTATTTATTTTTCTTTCTCGTGCCCCATCTAACTTCTCAGTATTAAATAAATACTTATATTCAGGTCTTTCGCGTTGAAATGTATACAGAATATTTCAGGCAGATGAAACACCCGAGTGACATAGGTCTGACAGACCTATCTCTACCTGTTATTTATATTTCGGGTGATATTTTAAACACGTGACACTTAAAAGGTTTGCATCTTTTCATTAACTAAAATAAAATCGTAAAAATTTTATTGTACTTTCTCTACAGACGGGGAATTAGTTCCCTACTGCAAAACATGTACGTGATGTCCTCTCAGCTCACAATACTTACACGATACTTTCAGATTCCCTGCGGTTTACGTTAAAGGAATATCATGACCATCAACATCACCAGATCTAAACCCCCGTGACTTTTATCTTTGTGGGTTATTTAAAAGACGGGGTTTAAACGGATTCCACGCACGATAGAAGAATTAAAAGCATCGACTAAACGAGAAATTTCTCTCATTTCATCAGTTAGGCCGGCCGCACACAGGATTGTATCGCGACTCACGACCCAAGACGTCAGTCGCAAGACGATCCTGCGTGTGACCAGCCTTACTGTCCAGAGTACTGCAAAATTTTGTTTTCGTGTGCAAACAGTTAATGAGCCGAGAGGCGATTACACATAGCACGTTTTGCGCTAGGAGATTAATTCCCCATGTGGAGAGAAAGTACAGTATTTAATGTTTTTATCTCAATTAATAAAAAAATACAAACTTTCTGAAATGTCGCATGTTTAAAAAAAAAAAAATTACCCGATGCATGAAAGTACATTAAAATGTTCCTAAATCAACACATTTTCAGACTCACTGAAACATAAATTTGGTTATTTAGCATTAAGTTATATTTCAATTCAGACTTGCAAATTTGAATACTACTAAATTATATATATATATATATATATATATATATATATATATATATATATATATATATATATATATATATATGAGAAAGGCGTGCGTGTGTGTAAAAGTTAACACTGCCCATATGAAAAATTTAATGTGCTTCATACAATGAAGAAACGAAAACTCGTACATAGTACATTAACTGAACTTAGAATGAACGAAGTTCCCTGCAACAGATGGCGCTGTCTCATGACCACAGCCTTATTTTTCGCTTCTTCAGACAGATTTATTGATGATCTTAAACATCAAAGTCTACTGAATGTGTGTCACAAGTAAGCTGACAATACGTACCGTTTTGTATGGGTTTTTGTATGGGTTCTGTCACTGAAGAATAATTGTAAGCTCAATATGTTTATGTACTTACTTTTTCATGAATACAGAATATTACATAACCCCCGTCCCTTTTTTGCCATCCCAATGTCCCGTTTTTGTCTCAAGGAAATATGGTCAGCCTAGTCACAAGTTAGTGTTTAGGATCAATGTTGAATCATATATACACACACACCACAATTTAAATCAATGTTAACATCTGTCACTTTCACCAAGCAAATGGTAACATTAATATTTGTAAATTTAAAGTCAATGTCGAATTAACGTTTGAGTGTTACTTAAAATATCATTCATTAAGAAATCATTAAAATAATTAAGAAACGCTATATACAATGTTATCAAGAAAAAATAGTAATGAATATAAGGGGTTCCAAAAAACCTTAGTCCCCCCATTTGCAGCTTACATGTTTACTTATATAGAAATAGTTTTTAGTGATTATAAAAATATATAAAATTCTTTATTTATTGCAGGTATTAAAATTACTCTAGCTCATAAAATGATAATATAATGGCTTCTCAATTAATTGGTGATTCGGAGAGGCAACGTGTGTGAGATCGCATACGAGCAATAACATTTCGGGAAGCTCGTGATGCTGGAGCCATCTTTATAACACGTTCACGGGTTGCCAAAAAGTTGCGAAGAAGTGAGGACTTCGTCAAAAGAAATTGGAATAAAACTTTGGATGAATGTGAAATGGATACAACCAAATCTGGGCGCCCAAATTTGCCTCTCTCTCAGGAAACAAAGGACATCATTGAAAGCGGTACGCGTAAGCGGAAAAACAGCTGTGCTAAACTTTCTAGAGAGATCGAAGTGTTGAGAGGAAAGATCGTTAGTGGTGAGATCATTCGACTGTACCGTCATAGGCAAGGTTTAAAGCCTTGGCATGAACTTCCAAAGCCAAGAAAAACTCAACTTAACATCGATGACAGAATGTGGTTTGCCCATTATCTTGAAGATTGGGATGTGGATGATTTCATGCATTTAGCTGTCTCCGATGAATTTTTTGTTTACGTAACACGTCGGCCTAACTGCCAAAATTATCGAGTGTGGGCCACAACACCAGATGAAATTGATGACAATGAACATTATCGCGAATTATTAAAAAGTCCAGACTGTGTTGGTGTGTTTGTTTTGTTCACTGCAAAGAAGCTCATGTGGGTGCTAAAACCAAATGGTCAGTTGGGATGGACAGTATTTTCGTGATATTATTCTATCCCAGCATGTCATTCCTTTTCTAAGAAACCCAAACAATGTTATGGATGTCGATTAGGTCACACTTCTGCACGATAAGGACCCCTGCTTTAAGGCATTAGCCACTCAACAGTTGTTGCGGAACCATGAGATCGATTTCTTTGGAAATGAAGAATGGCCAGGAAATTCTCCTGACCTGAACGTCTGTGAACACATTGGATCAGTTATAAAGGACAAGGTTGAATGTCTCTTGTTTCAAGAACTTGCAGCAAATCGATTTTCGAAGGATACAATGACGCAACACATTGAAACTGTTTTAGCAAATTTGCGTAACGATCAAGATCTATTCACGTCACTTTTGGCAAGCTACCCAAAGCGAATTCAGGCTGTCTTGGAAGCCAATGGCGGGAACACCAAGTTTTAATTGTTTCTCATTAAATGCAAGATTAAATTCTCTTTTGTAAGGTATGTTT
The DNA here is from genome assembly GCA_023014485.1 of Bathynomus jamesi. Lineage (NCBI taxonomy): Eukaryota > Metazoa > Arthropoda > Malacostraca > Isopoda > Cirolanidae > Bathynomus > Bathynomus jamesi. The sequence continues at coordinate 17,060 of JAJOZX010002406.1, read as the reverse complement.
AGTTTTACTGTACCTCTAATGGTTTAGGCCATGGGCGGGGGGGCTAAGGTTTATTGGAGCCCCGTACTCGTATATGTCACGTGTTCCGTTAGTTTGAGATTGGACTCAGGTTGCGAAGTCCTGGGTTCGATTCTCACCGCCGCTCTGGACCACATATTCGGGCTCCGACGACTCTGCCAAGGAGACGCTACCCAACATTCGATGTGGGAAAATGGGAAAATAAGAGTTCAACTAAAATAGAAAATAAGGTTTTCATTAAATAAATGTTTAATGATTTATTGCAAAATTGAAATTCAATTTGTCATTATTTACGGGAATATTTGCAATTTCAGGAAGTTGAATTAAGGGATTAAAATCACAATGAGAAATTGATTTATGGAAACAAGCTTGTATCTATTGTCTTCCTTAATCCCCCTTTGTCACCCTTTTCCTACCCCCCCACTTCTTTACTTCCAGTCCCACTCGCCTTATAAAGTGACCTTCTTCACCTCTTCACCCGCGCTTGACAGAAAACCTTGGAATTTGTCGAAATATTGCGCCTCTAATAAATCCATTTCTTACTGTAACTTTATTCTCTTATACAGGGTGATAAGGAAAAAAAAAAGGTGTAGAAATAATGTTACGTAAATATTTTTTGGAACATCGTTTTGTATCACTTTTTATATTTTCCGCCGGTTATAAATTAACTTCCATTTTTTATATTTCCATACGTCGACGTCAGAATTTAAGAAAAAAAAATTCTGGATAAAAAAAATAGTATTAATTAAAAATAATAATAATATAGAATTAATTAGAAAGGAATTACAATGTTTTTAATGAAGAGAGAAAATTGGACTCCTATTTTTATAATGGATTTGAAACTCCCAAAAAATGCGATTCATTATTATCAAAGGCAAACCAAATTCCTTAAAAAAAAAAAAAAAATTATCCTTTTAAGTTTTCTAAATTAATAATTCCATTTTTATTCAATATTTTTCGGTCAGTCGCTATTTCGCTCATTTATTTCGTAAAGATAAAACTTCTAAAAGGAATATTTGATATGCTATTCACACACTTTATTTTATCATAAAGAATACTGAAAACTTTTTAAACCTCGACGAAATGTGCGAATTTTTCATTGCATCTGACAGAAAATCCAGAAACAATTTCGCTTTGTGATGCTTCATCACAGTGAAACCGTATCTAGTGAATTCTACATGATAAAATAACACTGTTCAACAATGATTTTGTCTCGGGAAAACTTTTATGTCATTATTATATAGTTTTAATGCTGATTACAAAAATGGTCTTATTAATCTACTCTAAAGAGGTTTTTTCTACCTTATCAGGGCTGAACTTTAGGAAGGTGTATGGTCCTGATGGTGTTCCTCCTATTGTTCTTAAGAACTGTGCTGCTGTGCTAACACCCTGCCTTGCCAAACTCTTTCGTCTTTGTCTTTCATCTGGTACTTTTCCTTCCTGCTGGAAGTTCGCTTTCATTCAGCCTGTCCCAAAGAAAGGTGACCGCTCTCAACCCTCCAACTATCGTCCAATTGCTTTGATTTTTTTGCCTTTCCAAAGTTTTTGAATGTATCCTTAATAGGAAGATTCTTAAACGTCTTTCTTCTCACAATCTTCTTTCAGATCGTCAGTATGGATTCCTCAAGGGACGCTCTACTGGCGATCTTCTTGCGTATCTCTCTGACTCTTGGTCAATCTCCTTTAGAGATTTCGATGAAACTTCGAGATTTCGATTCCTATTCTGTTCAACTATCTAATGCGACGAGGGTTAATCGGTATTTTCAGTCTTTCATCTACTCAACCGGTCAACTCTGGAACAATCTTCCTCAATCCATCTTTCCTCCTGTCTATGACCTCCCATTTTTCAAACGCAGTGTCTAGGCATCTCGAAAACCCCAGATCTTTTGGCTCCGTTCTTCTTCTATGGGGGGGGGGGGCGCTTTAGTGGGCATCTGCCCTTGGCCCTTCCTTCCTGCATAAAAAAAATATTTTCCTATCACGTACAGTTTTTTGAGAAATTTCCATTTTTTTTGTTTTGGAAAAATATCCAATTTTTGTAGTAAAAGCTGTTCATTTATTTTATTCTGTCGCAACTCTGACCACGTGTGATTGTCTTATTACGTCTTGTGTATAGCTACTCTTATAGTATGTGTGATATTAATATTTTTTAATATTTTGTATAATATTTAATTAATTATATCCAATATACATTATAATATATATTATATATACACACAATAATTGTATAATATTTTTTAAGATTTCATGGAAACTATGCGTGACGCGCCAAAATGAATAACATTTTCGGCAGCAGCAGCAGCAGCGTTCGACTTCATATAGACCAGCTTTGTTTGTTGCTGAGACAGAATAAAAGTAAAAATTTGTTGTTCGGTGTAATCTTAAGTTAACCCTTTAATGAAAGATGGTACCTTAAGGTCTGCCGGAAATAATAATATAAATTGTACTACAATGCCTCGTTTCTATAAATGTTTCAACATGTTTGTATATAGATGTCATTTAGTCGTCGGGAAAGGAACCCAAAATGTGTATCATTTCAGCGACTATTTACTAAAATATCATATCTAGTTTTGAATAACAATAAAACCTATACGTTCTGGTAACAAGAGTGACCGCATATGCTGCGGACTCGTCCTTAAAGGGTTAAAGAGTGTGAGTGTGTGTGTGTGTGTGTGTGTGTGTGTGTGTTTATATATATATATATATATATATATTTGGGGTTGTTTAGCCACTTTCATAATGACAAAGGTCATGTGACGGAGGGGATCGCATCTGAGAGGAGGAAGGGGGGGATCCCCCATCCAACTACTGAACAGACCCAGCGTCGCTTAACCTCGTTAAACTAACGGGTGGAGGTGTTGAAGCATTTTATTTGTTCTCAATTTACACGAGTTACGCACGTCATAAGCAAAGTGTAATAGGTAGATACAAACGCACATCAAAGAGGGAAATTCCGACGAGCGTAAAGTTAAAAACGAATTTAAATCACTTTCGAGATTCTTCAGAAATAATAAAATAAAGTTTAGAAATAACTGCAGAATTCTGCGAATGAGGACGTTTAAAGAGTAACGAAAACAAAGTTACTTATGGAGAAATAATGAAAGTACGCGTAGTAGAATGGGTTAAAAATATGCGGCTCTCCTTGAAAAAAGTGGCTAAGCGACAAAAATAAAAAACGCCAGACAACGCAAAGTTGTACCAATTTGAAAGAGACGTAATTTTTGAACTTTTGAAAATATTTCGACGAAATATCTTCAGAGTTCAAAAGTTACGTCACTTTCAAATTGGTACAACGTTTAACTGCGTTTTCTGGCTTTTTTTTTAAACTTTTGTCGCTTAGCCACTTCTTCCTAGGAGGGCCTCGTATGAAGTATAAGAAAAGAGATTTCCTTGCTACGAGTTAGCTTCGACTCGTTTTTTTTTTATGACAGTCTCTTTGAATGCTACGAAATAAGTAAATATGAACAATATCTACAAACAGAAATTATAACTAAATGTAAGAACGTATAAAAAATGAATGTATACGACTGTATGTATAGGTAAGGAATAAGGTTAATACGAGTGATCGTTCTATACATTGCAGTGTCTCAGATAAAAAGCAAAGTAACAATACCTTTAAAACTATGAAACCTTAGAAATACGGTCTAAGTCATATGAAACTCGGACAAATTCGATGACCGTATCTTTTTTGTAGAAAAATATTTCTTTCAGAATACCCCAAGGAGGGGTATAAATTTTGATTGGAGCCCGTTTTAGAACAGGTATCGTATTTATCGTATTTTGTGAGCTCTTTTTCTGAAATTTCTGACTTTCAAAACATGACGTTTTTTGGTGGTTGAGAGTTAGTGGGACATTAGCGAAACGTGCGTTTCAAGTACACGCGACACAGTGACAGTCAGTGCCGAAGTTTTAAAGGGAGACCTTCAGAAGACGATCTTCCCTTTCATGGAAGAACACAAACTCGAGTTAATCCTTGACAATGCGCGTTTTGTCGAAGTGGTCTCCGCGGTTCGATCTAAAAACAAGGCTACAAGAGCCCAAGTTTTGCTCACGCTCGTCGAAACACATGACAACGGATATCCTCCCAATAGCCCCGACTGCGCGTAGCTCGATGCCGCAATGTCTGGCCAGTTCAAGATGGTGTTCTCGCGGGCGAACCCAAAAACAATCCCCGAAGGAAGGAATTGGTGCCGCGAAGAACATCTTTTAAAAGGTTCGGTAAAGAGCCGCTGAAGTGGGTGGCGAACCTGGACGACATGTCCGGGAGATTATCGATATGAATGGACATACTCTCATCATACGATTGATTAAGTGTACGTATACTGGCGAGTTACTCAACTCGCGTTTCATATGGTTCATAATGTACGCGTAAAAAGATCAACATTTTAAACAAAAGATTTATTCAGATTTTACATGACCAAAATACTGCGTTCGAAATAATTGACGTTACTTCAATTTACTTCAAATTAAACACACGCAAGATTACATTTACTTCGAATTGACTTCATTTCATGTGCGAAATTTGAAAACTTAATTCCACACGAATAGTTTAAGCTGAATAAAAAATATTTAAGTGTGTGTGTGTTTATTGGTACTAGGACAATATCCCCCCGAGGACAATATCCCCCCCGAGGACAAAATTCCCCCGAGGACAAAATCCCCCCTAGGACAAAATCCCCCAGGATTTTTATCTAGCAACTAAGACAAAAAATTTTACCTACCAACTAACGCTAAACTTTTTCCGCAGCTTCTTCCGATTTATATAAAAAGTTTCTATGAATGAAACCTAATATTCTCTGACCAACCAACTAGTTTATTTCCAAAAGTTTATCCAAAAGTTTACCTCGATTTACAAATAGCTTTAATTTTAGTTCGCATTCTGCTTTCACCCATAGAAGATGGAGTTCGTTAAAAGTAATAAAGGACAAGTTAAATTATTATATGAAGGATATATTTATGTGAAGCAGAAAGAATTGGCAAATGGTGTAGTATCCTACGAATGTGAACGCCGAAGGTCTAAAGCTTCATGTAAAACAAAGGTGAAAGTGTTGCAAAGTGAAATTATCGAAAAATTGCACAATCACACCCATGCACCAGATACGCCACAATGTGAAGCTACAAAAGTATTTCAAGAAATTAAGAAACGTGCAAGAGAAACGCAAGAAACCACGCAACAGATTATCACAGAAGCTTGTGCATCAATATCGGAAGAAGTAGCGACGAAAATACCTTCCCTTCATCATCTTCGGCGAGATGTTAGACGCTACAGACAGAAGAATAAGAACCATTTACCTTTGCCAACATGTGCTCAGGATCTTGTTATACCTGAAAATTTTATCCAAACGGCTGATGGTGAAAATTTTTTGTTGCATGATTCAACGTCTGGAGGTAAGAGAATTTTAATATTTGGAACTGCTAAAAGCATAGAATTTTTAGCAAATTCCTCTCATTGGTTCTTTGATGGAACATTTAAAGTAGTTCCTGAAATTTTTACTCAACTGTATACAATTCATGCCTAAACAGAGCAACATACAGTACCCTGCATCTATGCACTTTTGCCTGATAAAACTCAAACAACTTATATCAAACTTATACAAGAGGTAAATAATATGACAAATTGTACTCCTACAAGTGCAATGGTTGATTTTGAAAAGGCGATGCTGAATTCTTTACTAGCTAGCTTTCCTGAGTTACAAGTCAAAGGATGTTTTTTCCACTTATGCCAGAATATTTATAGAAAAATACAGCAGTTTGGATTTCAGAAACAATATCAGGAAAACAATGATTTCTCTCTCAAAACGAGAATGATAGCAGCCCTTGCCTTTGTACCCCCTGAAGATGAGGATGCTTTTGAACAGCTACATGATCTTCTACCAGTAGAAGCCTTGCCAATCTTAGATTATTTTGAAGATAACTATATTGGAAGACCATGTCGACGAGGACGCCGAGAGCCAACATTTAGTATATCTATAGGGTCATTCTCTGTCAGATCAACCAAAAAAAATTGAAATTAACACCCTCATCTCTCATATTTTGCTGAAATTTGGTTTATAGGGAGTTTGTGAGCCCTGAATCCATTTCTGAAATTATAAGGTCAATCCGACCAACGGTTCAAGAGATATGACCTCGGGCAATTTGAGGTCACTCGCGAGGTTACTAACATTTGGCGAGCCATAACTTGGGTAATAATTGTCATAATTATATAAAAGTATATATATTTAGAATCAGAAAACGACAAGGAATCCAAATATGCAAGTTTTAGAACTCTAGGTTGAAAAATAAAAAAGTTACACTGTAACCAAAATTTGAGGTCACGATTTGACCTCTGGGGTATCAAATGAGAATTTTTTTTTTAAATGTAAAAAATGAAGGCATAGGCATTGGCTATTAGAATCAGCAAAAAAAGTTTGTTTATGTTAGTATTTTTCATGTAACTAACATATAAGTGAACACCATATTCATAAGTTGTGCGTCAATTCTACCTATTTTTTCACACTTAAGCTCATAATTTGACCTATAGAAATTAAAATTACATTTTTTATAGATATAAAAAACAAAGTCAGAGTTCTTGACTAATAGAAACAATCATAAAAAGTTTGTTTATGTTGGTACTTTTCATGTAACTAACTTATAAGTGAACACCATATTTATAAATTGCTTGTCATTTCAAGGAATTTTTATATCTTAGCTATCAATTTGACCTCAAGCTCCAAGAATTTAATAAAAATTGTATTTCACTGCTAATCTACACTGGCAATAATAGTTATAATAGTGAAAGGGGAAGACTAAGCTCACATGTAGCCTAAACAAACCTGTTGAAACATGTTGCTACTTGTCTAAGTGCAGAATCAACACAGATAGTTGCAAAATTCCTTGTCTACAGGTTAGTACAGTTCCAGCCAGCACTGTGGGTGGCTGGTGGGTATGGTGTTTTAATGAGCCTCAGAGACTATCAAGGCCTAAAATATTAAGTGTGTATAGCTATATATTTTCTAAAAAATATATATTACCTAATTGTAAATCCTATATCTTTACAGATCAAAATACAATGGTTCGGCACTTGAAATACTGCCAGGACCCTATTCAAAAACACAAGAAACGCATAACAATCAATCTTAGAAAAGTGACTGATGTACTTGTTGAAAAATGTGCTGGAAGAGTGAAAAAAGACTCATTGTTGTGTGTGAACTGCTGGACACTGATAATGAAAAACCCCACTATACTTAGTACCACTGAAAACAACGAGTCTGAGCAGGATTCAAATGAATCATCTACTATCAGTGGCTTGAGTAACATCTCTTCAATTCAAGATCTGGACAATGACAGTGATTGCTTGATAAAGGAAAATCCTTCAACTTCAGTTGAACCAGTTCTAGCATTTCTGGACCAAACACCAGTTAAAAAAAGTAAGTAATAAATTAATATAATAACTTATACTTTACTACAAGGTCTGTTTGATCTACTATATAGCCAATTATATAGCATTTAAGGTACTATAATTAATATTTAATTACTAATATTCAGGTGTGTGAAACCTTTTTTTCTGTTCTTTTCAGAAGGGCTGTCATTAAGCCAGAAAAAGCGCAAGGCTCGTGGTAAGCTATCATCTGCTCAGAAACACCTGAAGGAGAGGCTAGAACTCAGTTATGGTGTTCAAATTACCGAGGAGGTAAGTGATACTTCAAAACCTGAAACTAAATCTGAAAAACATCTAGACAAATTAATGAATGAATTGAAACAGTCATTCCTGGAGAGCAAATGTCACCATCACAAACTACAAATATTGACACTCTCACCATACACAATTGAAAAAACAGCTAGTTTCTTTCAAACTACAACATACATGGTGAAAAGAAGCCGTTCACTTAAATCAGAACATGGAATCCTTCCGAAGATTCCACTAATGAGCAAAGGAAAAGTGATATCTGAAGAACACAAAGATATAGTTAGAAGATTCTATGAGTCAGAAGAGGTTAGTCGTATGTGTCCTGGCCAAAAGGATTGCGTGAAAGTTATCAGTGCTGAAGGTGCAATGAAGGTGCAAAAACGATTGGTCCTCGGGAATTTAAGAGAGATGTTTGAACTATATAAAAATGATGAAAAGAATCCCAAAATAGGATTTTCCACATTTGCAAAATTACGGCCATCATATTGTGTGCTTGCCGGTAGTGGTGGGACTCATTCTGTCTGTGTCTGCACATACCATCAAAATCCAAAATTGCAGCTGGCTGCATTGGGAGAAAGAGGTCTTTCATACAAGGATCTTATGGATTACAGTGTCTGCAGTACAGAAAGAGAGACTTGCATGATGCAACTTTGCAATGATTGCCCAAGAGAAGAGGGTGTCCTGGATTTTCTTGAGTTACTTGACAGTGTGAAATCAGCTCCAAATGAAATATCTTACAAGCAATGGGTGACTGTTGACCGTTGTACAATGGTTGATAAGGTGGAGCCACTTCATGAATACTTATCATCCCTAAGCATGAAAATATCCCGCATGGTTCGTCATCACTTTGTTGCTCAGCAACAATCACAGTACTTCAAGCAGTTGAAAGAAACACTACCACCTCAGAGCGAGGTAGTTATAGTAGGTGATTTCTCTGAGAATTATTCTTTCATTGTCCAGGATGCTGCCCAAGGGTTTCACTGGGACAATTCACAGTGTACAGTTCACCCTTTTGTCATCTATTATAGATCATCTGCAGACCAGGAACTTAGCCATTTTAGTGTCTGTTTCTTATCTGCATCACTAAAACACAACACTATAATGGTTTACTCATTCATATTGAAGCTTATGACATATGTTAAATTCAGATGCCCACAATTGAAGAAGGTGCACTATTTCTCAGATGGATGTGCTGGCCAATATAAGAACAGATACAACTTCACAAATCTCTGTTACCATGAAGAGGATTTTGGTCTGTCTTGTGAATGGCACTTCTTTGCTACATCCCATGGCAAAAATGCATGTGATGGGATTGGAGGAACAGTGAAAAGAGCTACTGCTCGTGCCAGTTTGCAGAGAACTACAGAGAGGCAAATTCTTACACCAGAACACATGTTTCAGTTTTGTGAAGAAAACTTGAGCAAGAAGATAAATTTTTTCTTTGTAACTACAGCTGATTTGAAAGATGCAGAAGAACGGTTGGAACATCGATTCAAGGATAGTAGGGCTATTCCTGGAACTCAGAAATATCATAGATTTGTTCCCCTAAACAAGGAAGAACTGATGGTGTATCCCATTTCAAGTGGCATTGGAGAAAAGAAAAGAATAAGGAAAAGTCATTTTACTAATGAACCTGCAATGCTTGGTAACCTAAAATGTGTCAAACCAGGAGAGTATGTTGGCTGCATTTATGACATGCAAGTTTGGTATGGAATTGTGGAGGAATATTGTGAAGAGTTTGATGATTTCACTGTGAACTTTCTACATCCCTCTGGGTCATCAGGATCAAGTGCATATTATTATCCATCAAACAAGGATTCATGTGCAGTGCCAGGACATCATATATTAACTGTAATGAGTTGTCCTACCCTAAGAGGAGGCAGCAGAATTCAATACATTTTTCCACAAAAAGAAATTGATGAGAGCATCGAGCATGCAAAAATTGTATTAGGCTAGCACATGAATCCTCTAAGTAGGTCTTCCCCTTTCACTATTATAACTATTATTGCCAGTGTAGATTAGCAGTGAAATACAATTTTACATTTTTTGCCTTTGTTTTTATATCTATAAAAAAATGTAATTTTAATTTCTATAGGTCAAATTATGAGCTTAAGTGTGAAAAAATAGGTAGAATTGACGCACAACTTATGAATATGGTGTTCACTTATATGTTAGTTACATGAAAAATACTAACATAAACAAACTTTTTTTTGCTGATTCTAATAGCCAATGCCTATGCCTTCATTTTTTACATTTAAAAAAAAATTCTCATTTGATACCCCAGAGGTCAAATCGTGACCTCAAATTTTGGTTACAGTGTAACTTTTTTATTTTTCAACCTAGAGTTCTAAAACTTGCATATTTGGATTCCTTGTCGTTTTCTGATTCTAAATATATATACTTTTATATAATTGTGACCATTATTACCCAAGTTATGGGTCGCCAAATGTTAGTGACCTCGCAAGTGACCTCAAATTTCCCGAGGTCATATCTCTTGAACCGTTGGTCGGATTGACCTTATAATTTCAGAAATGGATTCAGGGCCCACAAACTCCCTATAAACCAAATTTCAGCAAAATCTGAGAGATGAGGGTGTTAGGCACTGGTTGATCTGACAGAGAATGACCCTATATGGAATATGCACGCAAGAACAAATGCTGAGCTCTAGTGTTGAAAACCGGTTTGTAAAATTCCCCTAAAAATCGAAAACCGAAAGAAAAAACCGGTTTTCAAAAACCAGATCGATTAAAAACCGGTTTGTAAAGTTTCGATTCTTTTTCAACACTACTGAGCTCCCACGGACAAACAATTCTGTTGAAGGTTGGCATAGGCGCTTTGCTTCTTTTTCCGGGTGCTCTCATCCAAATATTTGGAAGTTTCTAAATGTCCTTGAAAGAGAAATAAGTTTTCAAAACGTTCAAATGGCCCAAAGTATTGCCGGCCTCTCAACTGAACCGCCAAGAAAGGAATACAAAGCTTCTGCATATCGTATTCTAACAATTTTACAGGATTATGAAAATAGAACAAATTTAGATTTTCTCAGAGGCATCGCATTTAATTTAAGTTTTTAGTCTTCGATTTTACTTTATATTTGTCATTTTGTTTTATCATTAAATTGTTATTATCAATAAATTTTTATTATTAAATCGTTTTACTTTTGACTTCGGGGGATTTTTTCATATTGATTATCCTTTAATTTTTTTTAAATTCGATGGGGAATTTTGTCCTGATACCGTGTTTATTTGCTTGTTTTTTAATAATAATGTCTTTTTTTCAGGGATTTGTGCGAGTGATTAATGAGAACCCCATATTCAATGGAAATGGCTACAAGGTTTACATCAGAGCAACTCAGAAATCTGCGTTCTGGGGTTCACTCATTACTCATTCGCATAATCCCTGAAAAAAAAAAAAAAAACTTATTAAGAAGCAAGCAAATAAACACACATACTTACATAATCAAAAAAACAACATATAAATGGTAAGCAATGACATATTAGCGTCATATAAGTGGTAACATCTTTTTGAAGCACCTTGTAAGTGAAATCACGAACATAGTATTTGTTAAAAGTAAGGAAGATAACTGTAAATGTTGGGTTATCAATGAACAAATTATATAGTACATTCTCCATTTCAAAATAGGTAAAGGTATAAAATTTGTATAAGTGAGGTTAAAATCAACTGAAATGGAACAATAAATGGGGAAATTACGATATTTACGATAATAAATGCAGTATAAACAACATATATTGTAAACAAATTCCTGAAACTGGTTCTCAACCTCTTTCGGCCCAGGTACCATTTTTGCTACCACGTTTTTCTTAGAGTACCACCATTGAGTAAGGAAGCTGCTGCTGCTGCTACTACCCAACCAAAACCGTTAGGTTTTTAATATACTAGTATATGGTAAAAAAGAAAGCCAGTAAGTTCCAGTTAGTGTCTCTGCGGTCCCCAGCTTGGAACTTCATTCTGATACGAACTTTTCTTAACCTATTTGGACAGTAATTTTCATGTCATTAGGAACTTCATTGCTTACAATCTATGGGAGTCTTTCGTGACGTCGCCAACGTAGTACGTGATTGATGACATCATTAATGAAGGCGTTAAAGTAACGCAAAAACTGCTAAAGTTCAGTTAGTTTATGAAAGATAATCGTATGAGGGAGGGGCCTTACAGCTTTACCTTCAGATGAACAACACAGTGCTCCACCACTAGGCTTAGTTACGAAAGGATAAGTTGGTTTAGGTTAGTTTAAGTTAGGTAAGATTAGGTTTGATTAGGGTTCAGTCTTGAGCCAACCGTCATTTTTATTATATACAGTACGTACAAATGGCTTTCCACGCTCTTCCAATATACTGAACTTCATAACGTGTGCAGATAATACAACCGTGTCCTTTTCTTGCAAAGATTCAGTTAAGGGCATATTTTAATCAGAATTTATCGGTTATAAAATGTTTGACCTCCAATAAACTCTCTTTAAATACTAATGAAACAAATTTCATGATTTTTACGAATAAATGAAATGTATATCTTGATGAACTTAATGTTGATGAAATCGCTGTAAAGGAATGTAGTGTAACAAAATTTCTTGGTGTAATTCTAGACAAGAATTTGCAGTGGAATGATCATGTAAATCAGTGATGCACAAACCCTGGCCCGCGGGCCAAATGTGTCCCCCACGGGTCTTTTCAGTGGCCCCACGGGTCTTTTCAATGGCCCCACGGGTCTTTTCAATTCAATGAAAAAGTTAGAATATAAAAGTGACCCAATTTATGACTTAGATGGAAAGTAAGTAGGCTAATACATTTAGTTATTTTCTTCGCTTGGCCCTCACATCAAAAAAGTTTGTGCACCACTGATGTAAATATCTCAAAAAAGATTTCAAGGAGCGTTGCTATAATGCTTAAACTTAGACACGTAATCCCTGAACAGATTTTATTAACTCCGTATCATACCCTTATTCTTCCTTATATAACGTAATGCACCCTTGTTTGGTGAAACTCCGTTAACAACGCTTTAAACAGTATATTTGTCATCCAAAAGCGAGCAATAAGATTATTTATTATCTGATGCTAATTTCCATGATTATTTGAGTGTATTATTTAACCTTTTCCCCGTGTAGGCCATTTTATGAGATTCGTGAATAAGCTTTTAACAATAATTTAGCATATAATTATTCACGCGCGCCTCGAGTATCACGGGTGATGCTCATATGGAAGTACGTTTCATATGCTGGAATAACGAAACCAGTTCCCGTTGTAGCGTTCACAAACTTTGGCTGCCCTTCAAAAGAATATACGTGTATCATACGTATCACGCGTGATGCTAACGCGCTTAAGTGTTATATCTTGTGCATCGTACGTGATGCACAGTACAGGCAAAGGGTTCAAGAGCTAAAACTATTGGAGATCAAAGATGTACTCAAATTGGCACATTTTATATTCATTTACAAAGGTAAGGAAAAAAATCATTAACTCGCAATGGACATAAAAATATTCTGTAACAAAAAATTCACTCAGTATCAGACGAGAAATAGATCAAAACATATTATTCCTCGATATAAAGCGTCTTTATCTCAAAAATTACCCATTTTCATTGGACAAACTAGGAAATGATTGAAATGCTGATATAAAAAATATTTCAAACAAATTCGTTTGAAAGAAAGTTGAAAGCTCGATTAATAATGGAATACTAACAAAAATCTAGGATTGTAAGTGTATTTGTTCATTTCTCGCGTCTAACTATCAATTCTTCGTTCTGTGTACTGGTATCATATCGACAATAATGACTGGATTTGTTTCATATCTCTAATAATAACTTAATATATACTGTATTGTCACTATTAGTTCGTTTGTGTATTAACCATAATGTGAACTTTATTTACATATCATATTTTCTCTCTATTTAATCTGAGAGCGCAGTAAAGCCTAAGGCCTAAGGGCCAAATTAAATAAAATAGTCGAATTACGACAATCATTTACGTAAAAATTATTGTAACAAAAAATTTTAACATTTATTTTATAAAGAGAATTATTAACCCGTAAGTGCCCATTGGTAGAATTTTCTACCGCCAAAATTGTTTGTCATTATTGCATCACTTTTGCTCGTATTCGCGTGATTCGGTATGAGTCGTTGATATGACGCGATCTTTTAGATTGCGTCATATCAATGACTTAATAATGACAAACAATTTTGTTGGTAGGAAATTCTACCAATGGGCACTAATGGGTTAATTCAAGGGTAAATTATGTAACTGCGTAAATGGCGATATAATAATTACGGTTTTCTATTAGCATGAGGGCTGCGTCGTAGTCGCGTTGCGGCACAGCTTCCCATTAGAGTAGCGAAGTTAAGCGACATTGAGTCTGGGTAGTAGTTGGATGGGTAGACCCTCCACCGCGCCCAGATGATGTAGCGACACATGGTTCGGATCCGACGTAAAGCTGTATGTTCTCTCTGTCATATGACCTTTGCCGTTACGAAGGGCGTTAAGCAACCCTTAACACGCGCGCGCGCGCGCGCACACACGCACACACATCTATGCGCATGCGATTGAAAGTTTATAATGATCCGGAATAGCGTAACTGTCCCTGACTTCATGAAACCTATAAAAATGTTGCATGTTGCGAAGATCACCGAAGTATTGGTTAAATGAGAAAACAAGAAAACAACATTCACAAAAGTGGATCCATAAGTATGGAGGTCTCTTTTTTTTTTTTAAGAGTTTCACTAAATTTATCACTCTTAAGTTCGAAGATGATAAAATGGTGAAACTGCCAATAACATATAAAGTTACGGGCAAACAAACAGACAGACAGACAGACAGGCAAACACACTAAGATATAAATAGACATACCAAGACGCACGCACCCATCACGAACGTGTATTTAATCTTAGGTTTTATAAGATAATTCTATATAAATTCATTTACATCTCGGAGAAATAGTGACGTTAAAACTGCGAAAGATGAAAGCTTAATTTCTTACACGCGAACGCGGGAAATAATGTAATTAACTTTAATTAGGTAATTAGAAGGCGTCAAGACGGGTTCACCGCTCGAAACGTACAGGGGTGTCCACAATGTCTCGTCACGTCAGTAAAATATTAACTGATTTTCGTTTTACTTTCAGACCCATTTGAAACGCGTGATAGCAGCAACTAAAAGATTGAACAATGCACGATTGAATTGGTCCTGGAAGTCTGCACGAATATATTCAATGGTTTTGCCATTATGTGGTCGCTCATGAACCCAGGTACTAACCAATATGCGTTGTTCAACCGTGTAGCTGCTGCTATCACACATTTCAAATGGGTCTGAAAGACAAACGAAAATCAGTTAGTATTTTACTGGGGTGACAAAACATTACGGACACCCTGTGCATTATAATTACGAGGGTAATTCAATAAGTATCCGCACTTTTTATTTTCACATCTGATAGATTATAAACACGCCACTTCTCAACATAGTCTCCCTGTTTCTCAATACACTTAGTCCAGCGATCTACGAGCTTCTTAATGCCATCACAAAAGAAAGTTTTTGGCTGTGTGCGTAGCCAGTTATGCACCGCCTCCTTCAGGTCATCATCGCCTTGGAATCGCTGACCTGTCAAAGCGTCTTTCAGTACGATGCACTTGTTACTGTACTTCCACGCTCTAGATCATGGGTCGGGGAACTTTTTTGGGTATTATCCAAAAATCTATTTGAGTAAAATGAAATTACCCCCAGACTTCAAAGTAAACAAAAACAAGCCAATTGCTCTTAAAATTGTTGCATATGGTGTCTCTCATACCGCACGCATTACCCCCAAACGTTTTAAATGTACCCCATTTGGGGTAATTTACCCCTGTTCGCCGACCACTGCTCTAGATAATGTTCAAGGATAGCGTGGAACTACAGTAACAAGTGCATCATATTCAGACATACTTCGGAATGAGTTAAAGCAAGCAATTCGCACAAAAAGGAGAGGGAGCTTGTCGGAAGGTGTTATTCTGTTACACGACAAAGTGCGCCCTCATACCGCTGCACAGACTAGAAAATGCCTTCAAGAACTTAAATTTGAAGTTCTCGACCATCCAGCCTACAGTCCAGACCTGGCACCTTCGGATTTTTACCAATTTGGACCACTAAAAGACGCGTTGGGGTCAGCGATTCTAAGGCGATGATGACCTAAAGGAGGCGGTGCATGACTGGCTACGCACACAGCCAAAAACATTCTTTTGTGATGGCATTAGGAAGCTCGTAGATCGCTGGACTAAGTGTATTGAGAAACGGAGACCATGTTGAGAAGTGATGTGTTTATAATCTATCAGATGTGAAAATAAAATTGTGAAAATGAAAAGTGCGGATACTTATTGAATTACCCTCGTACAATAGTTATATCCACTTCAGATTACGCAATATGATACCTAAAATTACACTTGGGAATAAAAAGAAAATCTGTTTCATAACAAATATGCTTCTAAATTGCAGGAAAGCGTATTTATAATAAATGAAATGAGAAATTCACATTGAGAAAAAGTTTATATGAGGAAAAATGTCACTTCCTCTCGCATTCGCGGTAAAAACACCAAATGAGAATCATTTGGCGCTTTTACCGTGAATGCGAGAGGAAGTGACATTTTTTTTTCTGAAATAAAGAAAAACTCAAATGTGAATTTCTCATTTTGTTGTCAAAAGAAAAAATCAACATTGACTACAAATTGCAAACGCTTTCGAAAATAATTGGAATGTCAGTTTTGGGAAAAAGTTCGCCTAGCAACAAACATTTTTAAAAAAGTCAAATAAAAAACAAGAACTATGTCGGAATGATATCATTGACCCCTCCTATGCTCGAGACCTTGACGTTTGGTGTAAGAATTTGATTCTTCCTCGCGACACATCGTGTTGCGATGATGCATATATGTATGAAGTTTCATCAATTTATGCCGAGTGGTTCAAAATTTTTGGCGCGGATATCCATTTGACCTTTGACTTTTATTAGTAACCTTGACCTTCAATGCAACTACCCGATTCTTGCTCGCGACACATCGTCTCGTGATGATACATAAACTGCTAAAACTTTTTACACGTATGTTGAGCAACTCAAATGTTATAGCGTGGACATAAAAAAAGCTCAATTTGGATTTTGATCTCCGTAACCTTGAACTTTAATGAAGGGACCCGAGTCTTGCTCAAAACACACCGTCTTATGATCATTCATGTATGGGTGAAATTTCATCAATTTATGTTGAGTTGTTCAAAGTTATATATTAGGCCGGACACGAAAGTGTGACGAACAAACGGACAAGCGCAGTCCAATAATATGTCCCCTCTAAATTTATTTGGTTGGGGACATAATCACTAATTATCCTGATTTTCTTTGAATCATTTTATTTTTGG
>JAJOZX010002405.1:640000-665551 GCA_023014485.1 Bathynomus jamesi | reverse complement strand
TTTCCTGCCCTTTAGGTTAGGCATAATATATATATATATGTTGAAAAATTATTTCTAATAAATTATGAAACAATTTTAATATAAAATATGTTTTCAGACGTTGTTCTTAGCAAAATTCACATTTTCTCATGGGAATATACGCATTAATGAAATAACAAAATTTTGCGAGATTTTTTTCTTTTGGGTGTAACGCTCCAGCGAACTTTTTTGTTTATTAGTAAGCGGAAATTTGATCTTTTTGGAGAAAGTTCGACATTTTATATCGACAAATATTCTTTGAATCGGATTAAGTTCATTTAAACCAGTGGTTCTTAACCTGGGGGGCGCGCCCCCCTAGAAACAGGAATTTCTCTAATTGTATTTGTTATTCTCTTAACGAGAGCATGGGCTAATATTGAGAAGTTATTGAGAATGTTATTTGATTGAAGGGGGGCGTGGAGGGAAGGACCAATTCCTAGAGGGGGCATGGTAGTAAAAAGGTTAAGAACCACTGATTAAACCATACTAGGATAGGTTTAGGTTATTATAGATGATTAGTAAAGTCGGTCTATAGGTTGCTTTTAAGATTGTTTCTAACAGGGTGACCATTATGTGATTATAAATCTTAACTCTTTGTCAAATTTATCATAAAGATTTCCCAAAGCCTATTTTCATTGTCTAAAAATGTAGCCTTGCATTGATTGCGTACATGCCTTATTTTATTCTAGCAACAATTTTTTAATGAAAGAAAGGTATAGGAACCCGTATCTTTCTGTAATTAATAATTAAGTAAATATAACATGAGATGACGCAGTTGAAATATGGCTTAGGGTTTTACTCGCTATTTCCCAGAGAATATTAATCGTCCACTTACCCACGCTACAAACCTCTTCCCATTGGACCGACAATACTATAACATCGACACAACATAACTAACTTAATCTAGCGTAGCCTAATCTATGCTAAGCTAACCCACATAAACTTGTCGATGGAATGTAAAGTTTCATAATCCAGCACACTACGAATTAAATGCCGTAGTCATAGCAACCAAAGGTTAAGCGTTCCAAACTGCCATATGGCATATATAACAACCAATAACATTGTGGGTGGTATAATACCCTCTGATCAAATTCTCTAGAAATGACAACCTCATTGATCAGATGTCTCTTTATAAAACTCAAATATATATGGGGATAAGATTATACTGATAGATAGTCTCATTTTTAACTTTATTTCTTTATACGTAACCTAATCTAACTTTAGTTAACCTAACTTAAAAAAAACATTTAATTTGGAGTGACTTGGCCCCCTGTGTTTATCAGTTTTGTAGGAAATTCGATCGGAAGAATTGAGGCAATATGGCGTGTATCTGTTACATCTCTTTATTCTTGGAACTTTATTTACCCACTGGTAGAGTGCTGGGCTGTTAAGCTGAAGATCTTGTGTTCGAGTCCCGGCCCGGACTTCATATTTCACGATTCTGGTGCCTCTGGCGTTTCCTTGGCGGGGTAATGGTTCGAATCCCACGAAAAGCTGCGGGTCCTCTCCATCATATGATCTTAGATTTACGAACGCGGATAAACAACCCCAAAATATTACTTATTATTATTTAATTTTCATACAGATTAATTAAGAGGAACGAAAACACAACACACACACACACACACACACACACACACACACACACACAAAATGTAGCGGTCACTTATTTATTTTCCCAGATCAAAGTACTTTCACTTTCATATACAGCAAATAATGCTACAGTAATTTTTACTTTGTGCTCGCAGACCAGTTTCTTAACTGGACTCTAGTAGGGGATGGGGGACCGAAACTATATGACCGGATAAAGTACGTTCACAAGTTGTAACACGAAATATTAAAAATCACACAAACTATACTAAAAACCAGAAATACTAAATAACACTAGTCCGCGGGCCATCATTTGGCCATCTATGCTTTAAATGGTACAAAAGCATTACCATCTTGTCGATAAAAATTGGTCAAACATTCTGAATTTTCGCTCACCACCTGCATAAATTCTATATTAACTTTATTAGCTTTGTTTCACTGCCTTTTTTCCCCTTGCAACCTGTTCTCATCTTCAATCACTTAATTTACAATCTTTTTACTGTCTTTAATTGTCAAAACTTTTGTAGTTTTCAGGCAAACATATTACGAGTATATATATATATATATATATATATTATAATATATATATATATATATATATATATATATATCTTTGGCTTCACATTTTTTTGTAGCAGACAGCCAATCATTGCACTTACCCAAGGTTAAGCGACGTGTATCTGTTCAGCAGTTGGATGGGTGGCCGTCCTCCACGTCCAGATGATATAGCGACCCGTCCCACGTAAAGTTGTAGGTCTCCCTCCGTCACATGTCCTTAAATGTTGCGAAGAAAGTTAAACAACCCCAAACATTATTTTATATTATAATGGAGGTAAGTGCGATATACCAGGTGTCCGAGAATTATCTGTACAATTTTTGGCTGTTATTAAAAGTCAACCATGAAGTGTAGAAATTCCAGTGTTGTCCCATTTTACAGAGAATCTCATTAAGTTTTTTCTGATACCACGTTTTGACAAGTTTTTTAGAAATGTACGCGGGTGACAGACATTGATGATTTAAAAGCAAGAATCACAGCTGCTATTGAGCGAATTGATGTGGATATGCTGCAGCGTACATGGCAACATTTGGAGTATCGATTGGATGTTTTGCGAATCACTAATGGTGCACATATCGAATGTTTGTAACAACGTTACTTAATAAAAGAAACTTTTGAAAATACAGATTCTAATAATCTTGTTTAAGAATTTTACGTGTGTTATCAAGAATTTTATTAAAAGATGAAATTGTACAGATAATATTCGGACACACTGGAATTTCTAAAAAACTTGTCAAAACTTGGTATCAGAAAAAAACTTAATGAGATTCTCTGTAAAATGGGACAACACTGGAATTTCTACACTTCATGGTTGACTTTTAATAACAGCCAAAAATTGTACAGATAATTCTCGGACACCCTGTATATATATTCATAACATTCCTGTACCTATATTGAAACTTGTTAAAGATAAGATATCTGTAACTTTGGCTAAAATTATCAATCAAAGTATTTCCAAAGGAATATTCCCATCAATGCTAAAACTGGTTGTATAACACCCCTTTTTAAAGGGGGTGATCCTACACTAGCAACAAATTACAGGCCGGTGTGTTCATTATCTGTGTTCAGCAAAGTTTTCGAAAAAATTGTAAAACGTAGAATGCAGAGATATTTAGAATCCTACAATTTATTATCTCCAAATCAATATGGCTTCCGTAATAATAAAACAACGGAAATGGCTATTTTAAATCTTATGGAAGATGTAAATATAGCTAAGGAGAACAAAGAAATAATGATATCAATATTTATGGATTTGAGTAAGGCGTTTGATGCAATAGACCATAATATTCTACTTAATAAATTGTATTGTTACGGCTTTAGAGGGGCAATCAGCGATTGGTTTAAAAGTTATTTGTCGATAGATATAATTTTGTATCAGTAAATAAGGTTTGCTCCACTAAAGCGCTTGCCAAACATGGTGTGCCACAGGGCTCAGTGCTGGGTCCACTGTTATTTTTATTATATATAAATGACCTTCCACGTTCATCTGATATACTGAACTTCATAATGTTTGCAGATGATACAACTCTCTCTTTTTCTTGCAAAGATGTTAATACAGCTAAGAATATATTTCATTCAGAATTCATCAGTGTAATGAAATGGTTGACCACCAATAAACTCTTCCTAATACCAGTAAAACAAATTTCATGATTTTTACTAATAAAAGAATGTATATCTTGATGAACTTAATGTTAATGAAATCACCATAAAGGAGTGTACTGTAACAAAATTTCTTGGTGTAATGCTAGATAAGAATTTGCAATGGAGTGATCATGTAAATTATATCGCGAAAAAGATTTCAAGGAGCGTTGCTATAATGTTTAAACTTAGAAATGTAGTCCCTAAACAAGTTTTATTGACTCTTTATCATACTCTTGTTCTTCCTTATATAACATACTGCACCCTTGTTTGGGGAAACTCCGCTAACAACGCATTAAATGGTATCTTTGTCATTCAAAACGAGCAATAAGGTTATTATCTGATGCTGATTTCCTTGATCACTCTAGTGCATTATTTAAAGAGCTAAACCTACTAAAGCTCAATGATATAACCAAACTGGCACATTTTATTTTTATTTACAAGTGTAAGAGCAAAATCATTAATTTGCAATGGGTAAATAGATATTTTGTAACTCATCAAGAAATCCCTCGTATCAGACCAGAAATAGATCAAAGCTTGTTATACCTCAATTTAGATTGTCTTCATCTCAAAAACTACCGATTTTCATTGGATTGAAACTATGGAATGACTTGCATGCCGATATAAAAAATATTGCGAATGTAAATTTGTTTAAAACCAAGTTGAAATCCCGATAATAACCTGGGCAACACGTATTTTATTGAATGATATCTGACACTTGATTCTAGGTAATTTGGGTGCGCTGAATACGATTTCAACTCGGTTTGGCTCTATCAGGTCCTGATTCTTGTCGACAGCCTATGTGCCATTTTCCAGATTTTTCAAATTAGGACTAAAAAATTAAGTCATGTGTTAAATTTTTTTTTCAAGTTTCATGAATACAAGCAGTTCAAACTACAGTAAAATTACATTATAACGATAGAAATGACTTAAATAAAAAAAAACAAACAGATATGAAGCTTTCACTGTGGCAAAAATTTTCTTTTGTAAGACTTTCTAGCGTATTTGCTTGTTGATGGCAGGTCTCTTTTCAAGCACCAGCAGTAATCAGCCATCATGTGGGAATCCCAGCGGCCTTGGTACCGTTCCTCATAATTTTGATATCTTGGTGGAATCTCTCCCCTTGTTCGTCACTTACATCACCTAAATTACTTGGAAATTGGTCAAGATGGTTATTCAAAAAATGCATTTTTTATGCTCATATTGCAACCTAACTCTTTGTAGTCCCTTAAAAGTTTTTTTACGATTTCTTCGTAGTTATCTGCCCTATAATTGCCTAAAAAGTTTTCTATCAAGTCCACGAATGAGAACCAGCCATTTTTTTCGCGTTCATTCATGACATTAGGAAAATTGCTGTCTTTAATCATTGTTCTTATTTGTGGACCGTCGAAAATTCCCGCCTTGATTTTTTCATAACTTAAACTTGGAAATTTTGAAGTTATGTATTTGAAACACTCGCCGTTCGTATCTAAAGCTTTTACATATTGTTTAATGAGGCCTAGTTTTATATGCAGAGGAGGAAATATGATTTTATCTCTGCTCACTAAAGGTGGATTAATTACGTTTTTTTCTCGACAGTAAGTGATGTTCGTGCTGGCCAGATTTGTTTGAAATAATGTTCTTCCTTGCTCTGCTGTCCCATAAGCAAAGGAAGCAGGCATATTTAGTATACCCTCCTTGTTGTCCTAGCAGAAAATTAACCATTTTTAAGTCAACACATATGATCCACTCGTGCTCCCTATATTTGATAAGATTTAAAACCTTTTCTATATGTTCATACTTTTCTTTTAATTTTGTTGAGTGCCCAATCGGTATCGAGCCGTATAGATTGCCATTATGCAACACACACACTTAAGACTTCTTTCGAACTGTCTAAAAACAAGCGCCAATCATTTGCATCGTAAGACTCAACCCCCATCTTCTTTAACAAACCAACTATGTCGCAGCAATATACTAAACTATCCTCTGTTCTAAAATATTTAACAAGTTCTTCTCTTTTTCTGTAAAATGAAATGTATGTGTTTGAAGTAAGCAAGTTTTTCTCTTTAAGTCTTGAAGCTAAAATTTCCGCAGCCTTTTTTGGCAAATTTAGATCCCTTACAAGATCATTCAACTCGGCCTGGTTAAACTTTTGCGGATCGTTTTGACTTTCAAATACGCTGGGGTCAAAATCGGTGTCTGACTCCTCAAGTGCATAACAATATTTTCAGGAACATCTTCAACTAATTCTTGAGTTGGCAGACCCTTAAATTTTGGAATGGGGATCTCATTTGAATGTAGCACAGGTCGTATCGCGGTGTCGAAATTTGGGTACTCGATACAATGTTTATTTTTCTTAGTGAAGCCCGAAGTCTTGACAAAGCAAAGGTAGCAATCGGTCTCGTGGTTAGTAGGCTCTCGCCACACCTGATATGGAAAAAAAATTGTAAAGCGTTAACAAAAGCGACGAGAGACTTGTTTTTATGAATTTTATCAAAAGTTATCACCCAAACATTTAACATTTCTATGTGTTTCAACCTTATGCAATATTTGAGATTCTTATAAACATTTTCTGTAAATTTTTGTTTATGTACCTAAGTTACAATTACATTTAGGTAAGTTACAGTATACTAGTGATTAAATTACGTAGTTTTATGAAATCATAAACTTACCATCGGAACTCCAAAAGGTATTTTTTGAATCCGAACCCTTCGTCCAATGTCGCAGTCTTTCAATGCATATAGTGTAGGCTTTATGTGGAGCCCACGATTTATCTTGTCCCCCAGTTTTATGCCAAAATAAGCTAAGTAGGCTCTTTTTACGAAGTCAGTTATATTTGCTCATTGATGTGGAAGTGTAAAATTTCCACATATATAACAGAAGGAATCAGGGTTGTTTTTGCATTTGAACTTTCTAGTGCTTGATGACATATTGCTTGATTGTTCTGCCAATTTGTAAAGGTATTTAAAGCCCTTAATTCATATAAATTTAAGAAAATCTGAAATATAAACACAAAAATTAGTTTAAATAGGTACTTATTATGAAATAGGTACTTACAATCTATGAAATTAAACTAGAAACACGGATGAGTAGGTACAATATAAATTACGTCTAATTAAATCAACTATATTAAATCACGATGACAAAATTACTCACTAAATCATATGCCAATTCAAAATTATGTTAATGCCCAAACTTAATTAACTAACTCGACTGACTGACTGACTGACTGACTGACTGACTGACTGAATTGACTGATTAACTCTGGAAACGAGTCGCTTTTATATATTTTAGTTGTCCTCTAGAATACTCTACAGAGAACAAGAACGCTCGAGAAAATTTTAGAATTCTATGATATTTTTAGCTTAATTTACTAATATTAAAATGGGTTAAAAATGACAAAATTAAAATATTTTTAGGGTGTTACATATAAAAATATACATAATACAACAATACCATAACAATAGGTACAAATACCTAGATAAAACCTAGTTGCATAATGTGTAACTGCAAAAAGACTTAGCGAGTATTGAGAAAAAAACCTTTTTATGAATACGACGAAAGAGGAGGGGTGTTGAGCAAAATCAGGACCTGATAGAGAAAAACCGAGTAAAAATTCGTGCTCAGCGCACCCAAATTACCTAGAACTAACTGTCAAATCTAATTCAATAGACAAAAATTTGAAATTTGTTCCCCAGTGTAATGGGATACTAACAAAAATCTTGGATTAATGTCCACTAATAATGTTTAATATTGTCCATTAATATTGTTTAATATTGAAATACAGGTTTTAACTATTAATAATACTTATTTACTTATTTATTTATTTATTATTATTAATTTATAACAGCTAGCTGCTTATTTTTAATAAGAGCCCAGTAAAGCCTAAAGCTTAAGGGCCTTATGTCATTGTAAAAATTGTAAATTGTAAAAAGACTACTGTATTTATTTTATTATTAATAAAGGTTATTCAATATTCAATATGTAACCAAAAAAAAACTATAGAAAAGAACGCAATCATGAAAATCTTAAGCTTCACATTTGAGCTCATTGTATCAAGATTTGTGAAGCTTTAGATTTTCATGGCTGCGTTCTTTTCTATAGTTTTATTGACCAAATAATTGAACCGACAGTAATTGGGAAGGCAGCCATGGAAATCTTGAGCTTCACATTGTGTCAAGAAGATTTGTGAAGCTTAAGATTTGCATGACTATAGTTTTATTGCTGGTCACTTCTGAGATCTGCTAGCACTTCTTCTGGTAAGTCCATCACTTTTCCAGCGAGAGGTGGAAATTTTGCAATTGGTCTGTTCTTTGGATCAAAGTTCAGATCCTTGCCGATTTTGCCCTGTGAACTTCTAGGTCCTGTCGTTTGCCCGTCAGGAACTTCCAGGTATTTTCTCAAAGGAAGCTCATTAGTGTGAAGTAAGCAAATAAACCATTGTAATGGTCTTCCCAGTGCCAGCTCTAGTTTTCTAATTACTCCATCTGATTTACCTGTATTTACATTATTTGCATCACAAACTACTGCTTTTAAAGTCGATGCAGAGTTGGTGTCAGTAATTACTGATATAATTCCTTTAGCAATATCACTTGCACTTCCACTTTCAGGAGCAACATGGTCAATATATTCGTTTCCTGGAAATTAAACTAACACATAGTGGTCTTCAGTCAAAGTCCGCTGGCATTCTCCCTCTTTTGAAAGAGTTTTATAAATTTTTCCATCAAATCCAAGGCAAACTATTCCTTTATTCTGTTCGTCATGCTTCTTTCTTTCTATGCTTCTCGACAAGGTTCTTTGACGATGTAGCTTACTGGGATCAATCGTAGTATTTTCAGGTAATAGATTAAGATCTTTTAAGGCAGCATTAGCAATTAAACAAGCATCACGGTTGCTTATTTTGCATCGATCAACTGCCTCGCATAATTCTGGATATTGGTGTCGATTTTGAGAAGTGCTAGCTTCTGTATCTAACTCGTACTCGCTCAATTCGAAATCTTCATTTTGACGACCTTTTTCACTTTCAGAGCTGATTTCACCAATATCACAAGGATTCAACCGCATTTCCTGGACAAAACTCCTTTGTTTATCTTTAAAGCCCTTCCGGTGTCGGGAGAATGGGATCTAACCTAGGTGCGAATTTCTTAACGGTTGGTCCCTGGACTGTTTTTCCCTCTTGTTTTGGTTCATTCGTGTTTCTGTATCCACCCGAGGAGGATGCCAGTGGGCGTCGAAACTGTCGTGGAAATAAACCCTCTCTATTAGAGTGGGGTTTTATTTTCTTATCTTTAAAGAATTGTCTTTTATGCTTTCTGTTTTCCATTTTTTGTAGTTTTGAAGTTTTCACTTTGTCCAACTTACCTATAATCATTTTTCGTTCAGGATGTTGATCAATCAAGAACTCCCATTCTTCATTCGGATTTTCTCCGCCTTAGCGCATTTACACTCACTTCTTTTACGAGAACCGGAAGCATAACACTTGCAGCAACATATGTCAAATAAATTTTTGAAGGAATCATATTTACTTTGATAAGTGTTGGAAGATCTTTTACGCGTGGGATATTTTCTAAGTTCTTGTCCCTTCTCAGTTAATCGCTTTACCTTAATTACTATGCTTTTGAAGTCAATTGTTGGAATAGAAGCACGAATATATATATATATATATATATATATATATATATATATATATATATATATATATATATATATATAATATATTATATATATATCATGCACTTCTTCCGCGATAATTTCAGCGTATTTCTGAGTGCTAAATGTTGCAGTAATGAGCTTATGTTTAAGATAAGCTTTGAATACAGCCTCACAAGTTGGTAGTTGGTTGCCAGGAATCTCTGCTGGCGTTCCGAAAACAGAATGCTTCACTTTTTCTCTTGTTATACCAGAAGAGGCCATTGCAAGCTATGCTATTAATCTGAAACAAAAGAAAATAAAATGCTGAATCAGGAAACACATGATAGGTCAAACAAATGATAGGTCACAAATACACATGCAGGCACACGAATACACATGATAGGTCAAACACATAATGGTCGTACATTTTAAAATAAGCAAAAACAATGTTTATTGATGGTTTTTTGATAGACATTGGGGTAATGGTTCAGAATACGGGCGCCACTTAATTAAGCAAAATTTCGAAAAATACCATAGAGACAAAGTTGTTTCTCTCATTAAAATACGTTGATTGCATGTGTCGCATAGTCAAAAAAACGAAGTTAGAAAATTACTAAAAAAGTGTATAACTTAACATATTACATTATCATTTGTATAATTTAGGTCTCGGGAGTACGGGGGCGGAGCCCCCGTAAAGATCACGCATCACAAATTGATCGGTATAGGGTTCACTGTGATGCGTGATCTTCACCTAAATTATACAAATGCGACACATGCAATCAACATATTTTAATGAGAGAAACAACTTTGTCTCTATGGTATTTTTCGAAATTTTGCTTAATTAAGTGGCGCCCTTATTCTGAACCATTACCGACATGGGCATTAATTGAGTTTATTGTTGAGATCTTCATACCTGTGAAGCGAAAAATTAATTTAAGGAGACATTCTAAAAAGGATCTTTTGTGGCTTTTGTTCGCAATTCTTTTCTTCATAGTTGCCAGCACCGAAATTAATATTTCTAAAAGATATGACTTATTCCTTAATCAGTGACTACTCGGGCATCTTTTTCAAGAGGTTTCATTAAATTAAATTTTTTCAACCCACCCTAATGCTGCAGAGGGGTAGACCGCAGGTCGATCCTGAACCGTTATTCAAATTCATATAAAGTAAGTAAAGTAACCTTACGACATCTGATTGACTTGACATTCTATCGACAAGTATATTGTAGGTTAGATTAAGTTAGGTTAGGTTAGGTTGTTAGTATTTTAGTGTCGATCGTTTGGTCTTGTTGACGAAATGGGTATACGTCCTGTGGATCTAGTTAGTTATGTAGGTTGGATTTTGTGCGGTCCCCGCGGGTTTTTTTTATACAGGGACGAGCCAAGGGCGAATGCCCACAGAAGCGCCACCCTCCCCAAGAGGAAGAAAAGAGCCAAAATCAAAGTCCAAGGTTTTCGAGATACCTGGACACTCTACGTTTGAAAGTTTAGAGGGGGGGGGGGGAAAATTGAGGAAGATTGCTCAAGAGTTGACCGGTTAAGTATATGAAAGATTGAAAATACCGATTAACCCTTGCATTAGAGAGTTGGGCATAAAAGGAATGAGAATGTGACGAAAGTCTGGTACTGCGTGCTCTCCTTAAAGGAGGAAGCATGCAGTTAGAGAGTTCAGAAGAGCAATATCTGTTATAATAGCGATAATAAAGAGAGCGAGGCAACATTGCGGCGAAGAGAGAGAGGGATTGAAAATAGTCAGTAAGAGGCGGGTATTTGATGAGACGAAAAGCCTTTGATCCCACCCAGTCAAGTAGAATTGTATGGGTTGAGCCACCCCACACATGAGAAGCGTACTCGATACAGGGGCGGATAAAACCCCTGTACAGAGAGAGCAACTGAATGAAGGTGAAGAAACTGCGGAGCCATACAGCACACCTAACCTCTTAGAAGCTGTTTTAGAAAGAGCGTATATGTGATCTTTCCAGGAAAGATCACGAGAATAGGAAACGGCAGGAATATTAAGAGAAGAGGAAGGATTGAATTGTGTATTGTTGAAGGTAATTCATGTTTGCATTTTTTTCAATGTTTAAGCTGTTTATACCTTGATTGTTGTCTGTTGATTCGAATGGCCTCGCAGCAATGGGGGAAAATAGTTTTGACTATGATCTTCGGTACCCATTCAAATTTAAACCCTATGCTCATGCAACCACCAGCTCCCGTAGCTCAGTAGGTAACACCATTTCCCTATAAGCGAAGTGAAAATACTGAGGTCGGGCGTTCGATTCCCGATGATGCTGGTAATAATAATCAAGAAGTTATCGCAATGGGCCGCATTAGTTGGCCTGAGCGCTGTGCCAGTTTCTGGCCCTCCTGACAGTTAGTTTATGTTCATACAAGTCCCGATGGATAGGAAATGCTGCACTGCGCTCGTGGTTGGGTTTTAAAAGAAAGATTATATTATTAACTGTTTTTTATTTACTTTTGCTGTTTAAAATAAACTCGCCAGTTTTTACAGTATTTCAACTGGTTTTATTCTTTCAATATTTTCATGTTTTTAACATGAATTTAACCAAATAAAGAAGAACAAATTTGCTTCAGTCCTGAATATTTTTAATGCGCAGATGCAGGATTTTTATAATTTTCGTACACATAAAGAAGACCAGAACTCATAAAATATATATATATATATATATATATATATATATATATATATATATATGGGATGATGATAATGTCTGTCTGTTCTACAGTATGTTCGTTTATACACGCCTAAATGGCTAGGGTTAATCTATACCAGATTTAGCATACACACAAAGGAGAACTAGGGAAGGGTTTAGTAGCGTACCCGCCCTTTCCAGTAGGGTCCCCCCTCGCCTAGGTTGCGTTTCGGGGGGGCTTTTGTTGTGCAAAGCGCAGCGGCCGTTCTAGTATACGAGTATATGGAGGGTTAACAAAATGAAATAGACACCTTAGGTTTTATCTTCGATTTTCCATATTTCTTTTATTTGATAATAAAAGTCAATAAACAATAAAATATTTATTGAATCTCAAAATATATTTAGAATCGTGTTGATTCTTCCATTTCATTAGGAAAGCTGACGCACGTTCTGGCATTTCATCGACCAACATTGTCATTTGATGTTGAGGGCAATTATCGTGGTGTCTATTTACTTTTGTCAACCTCTCTCTCTCTCTCTCTCTCTCTCTCTCCGCTAGTGTATATATACACACACACACACATACTGTATATATGTATATATATATATATATATATACTGTATATATATTATATATAATATATACCATCATTGTAGATCACTTTCCTTTTATATATTGAAGTTTCAATGTTTTTTATCATTTTAATAATTCAAAACTTTTTAAAAAATTTTCTTGCGTCCCATATATTATAAAACACCCTATATACAGTATATATATATATATATTATATATATATATATATATATATATATATATATACATATACACACACACACAGGGAGTTTCATAGCATGTGGGACGCACTTTCAGGATGGATTCAGGATGAAAACAATGAAAAAAAGTTTATATAAACATATGCCTGAAATCGCTTTGTTTCCGAGTTACAGCCCGTTTTGTGTTCCAGCAATTCTTTCCGCAAAATGTTTACAAACACTGCTTGCCGACAATGTTTGCGAGTGTGTATGAGACTTATTTCATGTATGGCCTCGTCGTTTGTAATGTTTTGTACACTCTATGGCATGTTTCAATATCGTTGAGTGTAGAGCCATCAGTCAGTCAGAGGTACATCGCGGTGTTTCACTGTTCGTATTCGTAACTTCTTACCGTGAATAAGTGCAGTCCAGTGAAAAAAACAAACCTTAAAAGTTTTTGTGCTATTCAGTGATAGTGTGTATTTGAAGTGAGAATGAAGGCTTATTCAAACAGAGAAATGGCAGACATGCATCTCATGTATGGATTTGCCGAGTGTAATGCGGCCGCAGCAAGACGTCTGTATGCGGAAAGGTTTCTGAATCGCAGTCTGCCAGATAAGATCTTTCAGAGAATAGACGAGCGTCTTGGTGATACAGGATCATTCAACAAGCGAGTTTCAGATGGTGGTAAACCAATCAGCGCCAGAACTGTTGAGTTGGAGGAGCGGGTCCTGAATCGCGTGGAGGAACATTCTGGTGTCAGCACCCGAAGGATAGCAGCAGCAGAGGGTGTAAGATACACAACTGTGTGGAGAATTTTACGGGAACAACAGCTTTACCCATATCACATTCAGAGAGTACAAGGCCCTACTGAAGCTGATTTCCCACCACGAGAGGCTTTTTGTACTTGGTTCCTTCAACAGTGTGCTCGCGATACTCTTTTTCTATCCTCCGTGTTGTTTTCTGATGAGGCTGCCTTCACAAGAAATGGCGTGATCAATTTTCACAACACTCATCACTGAGCCGAAGAGAATCCGCATGCCATCATCCAGTCAAGGCACCAACAACAATTTAGTATCAATGTATGGGCAGGACTTATTGCCGACAACTTAATCGGTCCTTTTGTTTTGCCTGGGAGATTAACAGGAGAATCCTATTCCAATTTTTTAAGGAATGATTTAAGCGATTTACTAGATGAAGTTCCTCTTGGTGTTCGACGTCGTATGTAGTTTATGCATAACGGCGCTACGCCTTATTTTAGTCGAGTAGCCAGAGCCTATTTGGATGACCATTTCCCTGATAAATGGATAGGCCTTGGAGGACCCATTTTGTGGCCTGCTCGCTCCCCGGACCTGAATCCACTCGATTTTTACCTGTGGGGTCATCTGAAATCCATCGTTTACGTGACACCCATTGACAACGTTGAAATGCTTCGCCAACGGGTAGAACAAGGATGCCAGAAAATCTGAGCAATACATAGAATGTTTGAACGCGTCAGGCAGTCTATGACGAGGCGTGTTCAGGCGTGTATTCAAGCGCAAGGCGGTCATTTTGAGCACCTCCTTTAAAGGTAAGGTGGATACTTACTGGAACACATAACAGGCTGTAAGTTGTAACTCGGAAACAAAGCGATTTTGGGCATATGTTTATATAAACTTTTTTCATTGTTTTCAGGTCCAGAATCTATTCTGAAAGTGCGTCCCACATGCGCGAAAACGGGATATCGGGAAACTGGGGGATACGCCTGTGCTATTCTAATGGCCTCATATATATACACACACACACACACACACACACACACACACACACACACACAGAGTATGTATGTGTGTGTGTGTGTGTGTATATATACACACTAGCGGCCAAAATTATGGTGTCACAACGGGAAAATAAATGTATGGAGGTTTTGGTTTACTGTTGTAAATTAAAATAAACAGTATCCTATAAACAGTGTTTGTTGGATGCACATTTTAATGGAAATTACGTTACATTTTTGTTCTATAATAGTACAATAACTTATAGCACTAACCAAAAATTCTTCCTTTCTGTTTTATCACAGTTTGGCATATTTTGGGCATTCTTTTCAGCAATTTTTCCAAATACTCTGGTGTCAAATTATTCCGCTTTTCTTGTAGATATTTTCAAAGTTCAGTAGAGTTCGTTTGACCTCGCGATTTTACCTTTATGTCAAGTTCATCCAACATAATCTCAATTGGGTTTAGATTTGAAGATTGAGGAGGCCAATTCATTATTCTTAATGCTCCATCTTCACTTTTTATGTTCAGATAGCTTTGGTAACATATTACTGTGTGTTTAGGGTCATTATCTTGCTGGAAGATGAAGTTACTCCCAATCAAACGGTGACCAGAAGGAATGGCATGATGCTGTAGGACACGATGTTGCCACTTTTTGTTGAAACTGCCTTCAGTTTTCACTAGATTCCCAGTCCTATCACTAGCAAAACCCCCATACCTTTATAGTGCCATCTCCATGCTTAACTGTAGACACTATACGGCTCTCTTTGGACCTTTCTCCAGCTCTTCTCACATACTGTCTTCTCTTACTGCTAAATATTTCAAATCTGCTTTCATCTGTCCAGAGTACTTGTTTTCACTCTTCTGCCATAAAGTTTTGGTGTTCTCTTTCCCATTTCAATCGCTTTGGCTTATTGCCAATGCTCAAATAAGGTTCTCTAACATCTACACGACCATTCAACCCTGCCTCTCTTAGTCGTCTTTGGACAGACGAATATGATACGCTGTTTTTTATGTTAAATTGTGTTCAGCGAGTAGTTGAGGTGCTGTCAGGAATCCATTTCTTTTGAACTTTTTAACCACTAATCTATCTTCCCCTACTGTCGTCTTTCTTTTTCTTCCTCGGTCCTTCTTGTTGTTTACTGAGCCTGTCTCCTTTTGTCTTTTAATGGATTTGGACACTCCATTCTGAGAAACGCCAATCTTACGTGCAATATCTCTGAGATAGCCCAAGACAATGCAGAACCATTATTTCAGTGCGTTTCTTTATAGAAAATTCTTTCTTGGGGGGGCCATTATTAATTTCTGAAAAGAAAAGTTGTTGCTTCACAAACGCTGGGTATTTTCAATGGGAAAAAAACTTCCTGTTTAGTTCTCAGTACTTAAAACAATGTTAGACAATTAATATGTGTAAAATATGTAAAAAAAAAGCTGAAATTTTTTTGAATACTTAAGAATATGCGAGTAAATGGACCTGCATAAAGAGAATCAAAGTTCGTAAGTTTCATAAATGTATGATTAAATGTAACCTGCTAAAAATAGGAGGGCTAAAGAATCATTGCAACTTCATACATGCTGCAGGTCTATTGCATTACGTAAAAATTGTATTGGTCTTGGCAGCATGGGTTTTAAGCTATAGGCGCATTTTTCATTTTTCTTGTGACATCACAATTTTGACCGGCAGCACACACACACACACACACACACACACACACATATATATATATATATATATATATATATATGCATTTAACTGCAATGACCACACAGTATATAAATGAATAGAAACGACATAATATTAAGGAACGTTTCTGCACACGCGGAAGAGAAATAACGAATAAATGAAAAATGAGGCGAACCGCCAGGCGGTTCTCCTCATTTTTCATTTATTCGTTATTTCTCTTCCGCGTGTGCAGAAACGTTCCTTAATATTATGTCGTTTCTATTCATATATATATATATATATATATATGTGTGTGTGTGTATGTGTTCCTTAGTTCTTTGGGCAGCTGATTAAACAGTCTTGGTCCTCTCACAACAAAACTTTTCTTTCATGGTTAAGGATGTTCCCTCTCTAGCCTTTAGTTTGGAAACACGACACAGTCTTCCTTTTCTACTTTCCACTGTTGTTTGGGGGTTATAGGGTTCAGAGTAAGATTTGGAGCTAGTTTCTCCATTATTTTCCAAGTGTAAATAATGGTGTGTGTGTGTGTGTCTTCTTTTTTTCCAGTGAATATAGGTTTAATTCGCGTAACATTTCCCAGTAATTTAGTTCTTTGCACCCATTGATCTTGGCTGTGAAGCTTCTCTGAATACCTTCTAGCTGTCTAATGTCTTCTTTTTTATATGGGGATGTTAGGACCGAGCAGTATTCCAACTTGTGTATGAGCAGAGTTTTCAATAGAGGAATCATTATATTCCTATCCCTTCGTTTAAAGGTTTTCAGTATCTGTCCAGTTATTCACTTTGTTTAGTGCCATCTTATTTTGTATTTCAAATTTTGCATCATCAGTCATTACAACTCCTAAATCTTTTGCTTTAGAATTTCTCTGAATTTCCTGTCCATTTGGGGTATAGTATTCCATGGATTTCAGGTCCTCCCTTTTTCCGTACCCCTAACAGTTGAAATTTCTCAGTGTTAAACTTCATAGTGTTGTCTTCCTTCCGCTTGTAGATTCTGTTCATGTCTGTTTGTAGAGATCCTATAACCTATATCCTCTGGGTTTCTTATTTTTCTACTGATCTTTGCGTCATCGGCAAAGGATGTTATTGTGCTATCTCTGGTAACGTCTTCGTCTATGTCAGTTAGCATGTTCGAAGCATGTGGTTATATATATATATATATATTATATATATATATATATATATATATATATATATTATATATATATATATATATATATATACACACTAGGACCCCGCTAATTCGACTCTCGATATTTCGGTTATCACGATAATTCGGCTATTTTTCTGCGTGTCGAAACATCAGGCAAATTTCGAAAAAATTTGGTGAAATTTGCCTGATATTTCGACACGCAGAAAAATAGCCGAATTATCGCGATACCTGAAATACTGAGTGTCGAATTAGCGGAGTCCGTGTGTGTGTGTATATATATATATAATATATATATATATACACAAACTCAGAATGGTTCCCTGAGAACAATATATGTTAAACACAGACCGTGCATGGCACAAGGAACTCTTCTGGGAAAATTAAATCCACTATAGTCCGAATAAGTAATGATAAATGACAAATACCATAGTTTTTTTCCTTTTTCATGATTTTAGCCCGACGTGGGCAACGGGTCTCTCGCAAAGAGATCCCATAAATATAGCTTCCCTCACCAGCTATCTGCAAAGCAGACAGGATCCAGCTTTGGGACGTGGATCTAGGGTTTAAAGCAAACCTAGATCCCTACACTCAGAACCTCTATATAAGTAAAAGACTCGTTGCATTCACGTCGTGTTGAATAAATCAAAGAAAAAGGGGTAACTATTGTATTTTTAGCCAAAAAAACCAAAACTTAAACCTCAACCGGGACATTGAGCGTCCACTTTTCAAGGCACGAAACACGTCCGTTTAGTATACACAAACTCAGAATGGTTCCCTGAGAACAATATATGTTAAACACAGACCGTGCATGGCACAAGGAACTCTTCTGGGAAAATTAAATCCACTATAGTCCGAATAAGTAATGATAAATGACAAATACCATAGTTTTTTGGTTTTTTTGGCTAAAAATACAATAGTTACCCCCTTTTTCTTTGATTTATTCAACACGACGTGAATGCAACGAGTCTTTTACTTATATAGAGGTTCTGAGTGTAGGGATCTAGGTTTGCTTTAAACCCTAGATCCACGTCCCAAAGCTGGATCCTGTCTGCTTTGCAGATAGCTGGTGAGGGAAGCTATATTTATGGGATCTCTTTGCGAGAGACCCGTTGCCCACGTCGGGCTAAAATCATGAAAAAGGAAAAAAACTATGGTATTTGTCATTTATCATTACTTATTCGGACTATAGTGGATTTAATTTTCCCAGAAGAGTTCCTTGTGCCATGCACGGTCTGTGTTTAACATATATATATATATATATATATTAATTTGCAACATTTTGGGGGGGGGGGGGGTTACCCTTATATACAGTAAATCTCGTTTGCTAACAATATTTGTTTTAGTTCCCGAGAAAACCTTTGTATAATGATAACTAATCTTTTATATTTAATAATATGCTTGTTGGAATATCTCAATTAGCAGTATTTTGAAAACTGAAAACTTTGATGTTTTTTCTGGTCCGGGTCACCGGGTCACCGGGTCAGATAAAGCAAGGATTCATAAAGAGTGACCCGAAATGAGTTATATCTGCGCTAGTTAATATTTTTAATTTGTAAAATTAAGCATATAATTTTATGCGTTCGCGGAGTCACGTAATGTCCATTTTTCGGTAGTGTATATACTGTAAAGACGTGTGCACGGGACGTGTACGTAAATTTATGTAGAGTTTCGGGGAAAAAGTTCGCTTAGAAACATGAAATTTCTAAAAAACATAGAAAGTTACTAATTGGTAATGATTGGGTTTCGTTTTTAAAAATAAAAACCGTATTACCAATTAATATTTTTTTATGCTTTTTTGAAGAAATTTTAAGTTTTTTAGTCAATTTTTTTTCGAGACTAATGTAGAGTCCTTATGCTACGACGTGGCCACGTCGCAACACCACTTCCCGTATTGATCAGCGAAGTTAGGCGACATTAGGTCTGGGTAGTAGTTGTTGGGGGAGCTGTCCTTTGCGTTCAGATGATGTAGCGACCCGTCGTTCGGTTTCCACGTAAAGCTGTACGTTCCCTTCGACCTTAACTGTTGCGAAGTTGGTTAAAAACAACCTTTGGTTTGATTCCTCCCGAATTGTCCATTCTGACGAAGGTCAAGCTTTTCACTCCACTTTAGACCTACAGTTTAACGTGGAATCCGAACCACGGCCCACCAGCAGTCCAGCGTCTTATCCACTAGCCTACCCAGGGTACCCATTTATCTACCAACCACTTTCTTTACTGTGTGGAAGGATGAACAGCTGGGTTTTGCTATGCGCCGCCTGCCATCACCGGGTCTCGATTCCATGACCGATGGATTTGTAATCAGCGACGCTAACCACTACACCACCGAGACGCATCAAACAAATATTACTTATTTATTTAAAGTATATTTGTAGAAATATTATAATTAGTTATAAAATATAAAACTTCAAAGGTTGTTATCATCATTATTATTATATAATATATGATAACTATTATGACTAATTACGATTATAATTACTATATAAGGTAACACAAAGGTGCACCTTTAATGTACGAATATATGTGTGTAAAAGCAAAAATCAGTTGTCAGAGATATAATAATTAGTGTATACCAAGTAATTAGCATTTAGTTATTGCTCATAACGTGATTATTAGACGATACTTCCATTACTAATGTCAGAAGATAATATATATATATATATATATATAATATTTAGGAGAAATCCAATGACAAGGAGGAATGTAAATGCCATGAAAAGTCTTCTTTATTGCGCAACGTTTCGAGCAATATGCTCATCTTCAGGCTAAATAATAACAATATGAAATTAAAATCAATAAACAAATAAAACAAGACAAAACAGTTTCTATAAAACCAATTCTTAAAAACAAAATTTAAAAAGACTAAACGAAGGTTAAATTCAAAGTTATTAAAATTTACATATAAAATTACAAGAAATTTAAAAAGCTATTTTTAAATTACATATAGTAAATTTGAAATTGATACAATGGAATAACACTACTAACCCTTCATTGCTGGTTCCGAGGCACAAGTAATTTTAAAACAAACAAATGGAACATACTATGGGTTGGGTGGTTGGAGAGTTATAAGTTGGGAAGGGGGAATTATAAAAAATTTAAAGGGACAGCTGAGGAATCAACATTTAGAGAAGGGGTCAATGTTTTTATATAAAGAGATTCCAAAATTCTAAGTGAGTTGGAACAAGAATTATACCCGAGAATTTTAAAATTATCTAAAGTGACATCAGTTTTACATTTAATACTATGTTCCCGGATACTAGAGGCTTCTTTTTTATTTAAAATTTTACCTGTTCGGCAACTTATTCCCATATGCGAATAAAATCTAGCCCTGAGAGAGCGCACGGTGCTGCCAATATAAGTACCAAGGAGACACCTTGGGCAAGTAAATAAATATACAACACCGCTACGTCTTTAGGTAGCTTTTTCTCAGCGAAGGATCGAACTCCTGATTCGTTGCGTAGCGGTGTTGTATATTTATTTACTTGCCCAAGGTGTCTCCTTGGTACTTATATTGGCAGCACCGTGCGCTCTCTCAGGGCTAGATTTTATTCGCATATGGGAATAAGTTGCCGAACAGGTAAAATTTTAAATAAAAAAGAAGCCTCTAGTATCCGGGAACATAGTATTAAATGTAAAACTGATGTCACTTTAGATAATTTTAAAATTCTAGGGTATAATTCTTGTTCCAACTCACTTAGAATTTTGGAATCTCTTTATATAAAAACATTGACCCCTTCTCTAAATGTTGATTCCTCAGCTGTCCCTTTAAATTTTTTATAATTCCCCCTTCCCAACTTATAACTCCAAACACCCAACCCATAGTATGTTCCATTTGTTTGTTTTAAAATTACTTGTGCCTCGGAACCAGCAATGAAGGGTTAGTAGTGTTATTCCATTGTATCAATTTCAAATTTACTATATGTAATTTAAAAATAGCTTTTTAAATTTCTTGTAATTTTATATGTAAATTTAAATAACTTTGAATTTAACCTTCTTTTAGTCTTTTTAAATTTTGTTTTTAAGAATTGGTTTTATAGAAACTGTTTTGTCTTGTTTTATTTGTTTATTGATTTTAATTTCATATTGTTATTATTTAGCCTGAAGATGAGCATATTGCTCGAAACGTTGCGCAATAAAGAAGACTTTTCATGGCATTTACATTCCTCCTTGTCATTGGATTTCTCCTAAATATTAAATTAAAGCTTTTTAGAAGCAACCCGCATGATTATATATATATATATATATAATATCTATATATATATATATTATCTTCTGACATTAGTAATGGAAGTATGATCTAATAATCACGTTATGAGCAATAACTAAATGCTAATTACTTGGTATACCCTAATTATTATATCACTGACAACTGATTTTTGTATATATATATATATTACAGGGTGGCCCAAAATGTACCTACCAACTTTAAGCATTTATTTCACCAAAACTATTGAGAGTACAAAGATAGTTCAAACGCCATTCAAATCAGCATCTCAAGCCATTTATATGATAATGTTTTCGATGTGCTGTCCCCCCACTTCGACGATTTTTCGCAACCTCATCCCAAAATTCGATACCACGCTGTGGAGAACCTCTGTCAGAATGTCGACGATTTGACGTTCAATCGATGATTTCAGCTCCTCCAAAGTCTTTGGGTTGCTCTGGTAAACTGTCTTTGAGGTATCCCCACAAAAAGAAGTCACACGGATTGAGATCAGGCGAATAGGTAGGCCAATCAATGCCGCTTCCATAGTGCTTCCGACAGTCCAAACCAATGACATTCTCTCCAAGATGTTCACTCAACAAATGGCGTGAGTAGTATAGTGTGTCAGCAAATTTTCATCGAATTCTATTCATTCGTTTCAGAGAAAATGTAAGTTAATGTTGGTAGGTACCTTTTGGGCCACCCTGTATATATATATATATATAATATGCGCCTTGGTTAGTGGTTAGCATCGTTGGCTACGAATTTACCGGTCCCGAGTTTGATTCCCGGTGACGGCCCGCCAGCCGTCACCCAACTGTTCATTCTTCCACACAATAAAATTGGTTGGTAGATTAATGGGTGCCACCTCCCCACCCCTCATGCACTTTAATTACTGTTACGCCTAACTCCTGCATAACCTACCTATAACTTTCTTGTCAGTAATTGTGGCGTAACTTACGTGTAACTTAACATAATGTTGTTGTGATTTTTTGTTAGTAACTTTCATGTAACTTTTGTATGTGTAACTTTGTCGTAACAAACATGTACTTAACACAAACAATATTTTCAAAGGAAAACAAACACGCAAAGCGATAAAAAGGAATTTAATAATCATACATGGTATAAACATTATTTACAAATAAATAAAACACTAAGAATAAAACAAAGGAAACTTCAAAAATATGCAGTTTACACTTCCAAAATTTACATAACTTTTACCTCATTCTATTGATAAGCTATCATAAAAATTTCAGACCTCTACATAAAATACTTTTTCCACAGCTGAGGGAACAATGAGGTATGGTGAAAAAAACGAATATCATAAACTGAAAAAATTTTATTATTCACATTTTATCAACAAATATGATTAATATGTCCGCCGTCCTACTTACAAACTAATCTTAACCTTTTCTTTCTTCCACGACATGATACATTTTCTGATTTCTGTTAATGTTATTTTGTCCCAACATTCGAGTATTTTTTTCTTTAATTGCATTTCTGTAAACTTTTCTGTTTGGCCTTCATAAATCTTCTCTGCTAGAGTGTTCCACATGCAATAATCCATGGGATTGCAATCAGGTGATTGTGGGGGCCAGTCGTTTTTTTCCAATGTTGACTACATTCTGTTGTAGATAATCCCGTGTGAACTTGCTAGTATGAGCTGTAGCACCATCT
Organism: Bathynomus jamesi; assembly: GCA_023014485.1. Classification (NCBI taxonomy): domain Eukaryota; kingdom Metazoa; phylum Arthropoda; class Malacostraca; order Isopoda; family Cirolanidae; genus Bathynomus; species Bathynomus jamesi. Next base: position 642,265 of record JAJOZX010002405.1, on the reverse strand, counting down.
TGTTTATGAAATCGTTTCCATAATACAGACGCCGAAATCAGCAAAAGATTCTCCTCTAAGAGATTTACATAGTTTCTAAATTACTTTTTTTATTTTCTGAAATGAATGATTTTCGTCTTCCATTCCACGATACACCTGCTAATACCATGATTTTTTTGGAAACCGACTTGTCTGGTGGTAAAGTCTCGATTGAGGAATGTCTTTCTTACGCCGATCATAAACAACATCGTTCCGGGAGTTTCGAGCAATCTCGATGGTGAAATCTTTTTCATCTGTAAAAACTTTTTTTTTTTAACATCATTGGACGAAAATCTATCAAGCAATTTTCTTCAACGAATTTTTCTTTTATCTCTTACATTGCTGTCACGTCTTGAAACACGGATCCTTTTAAATGCTTTAAGTCCTACCGTTCTCTGCATTCTTTGTATGGAATTTCGACTGATACCTAAATTTCTTGCAATTTTCCTCTGAGAGCAGTGTGACCCAGGTCGATCCTCTTGAGATAGGCTCATCATTTCGATCATTGCTATATTGGCTTGAGTGTAAACTGTTTTAGGCCGACCACTTCTACGCTTCCGTGCCGTCGAACCGGCTGCTTTAAGTTTTTTAATTATTATATTCACAGACGCAACATTACGAGTTATTCCTGGAAATTCCCTCAAAATTCTTGCCCCAGTCCATCTTTTTTTTCCAAGAAACATTTTTTCAATCACCGCTTTTTCACCGTTAGTTAGAACCATAATTTGAAGGGTAAGTTTAAAAAAACAGTATTTAAGATGGACGTAGCCTATATCATCTGACGTTTTTCAGAGACTAACAGATTATCCATAGGCTGAGGAAACTACTACAAGTCTTAGAATAGTTGCCAGGTACAGCTATACACATTTAGGATTTAGGATATTCGTTTTTTTCACCATACCTCATTGTTCTCTCAGCTGTGGAAAAAGTATTTTATGTAGAGGTCTGAAATTTTTATGATGGCTTATCAATAGATTGAGGTAAAAGTTATGTAAATTTTGGAAGTGTGAACTGCATATTTTTGAAGTTATTGATGTTTAAATCTCAAGGCGGTTTTTTAGGGCTACCCGATATACTGTATGTTCCAGTCAATATGTAAAATTAGGCAATTTATAAATTCACTGAAATTCGGGCAATGTGTCAAATTGTGATACACACAAAACCTAACCTAATCTTTCTAGTAATGCTGCATATGCATGCCCACTGGTATTTCCCAATATGCTGCCTAAAAATTCAGGGCTAGGTTAGGTTTAATTGGGTATTAAGTGAATCGAGCATTAACAAACTGCCTAAAATTTCAGTCAGTTTACAAATTACCTAATTTTAGACATTGACTGTAACTATATATATATATATATATATGTTATATATAACATTATGAAAATTATTTCACGAAAGTAACACGTGAATAATATTTATGATGAAAAGAACCACGAAAGAAAGGAAACACAGAATGGAGCTCAAGCGCTTTCGTCTAATGACATCCTCAGGAACACTGAGGATGTCATTAGACGAAAGCGCTTGAGCACCATTCTGTTTCCTTACTTTCGTGGTTCTTTTCATCATATATATATATATATATATATATTACTGTAAAATAGCGTTGAAAAAAAATGCATCTAAACAAACATTTTGTTTCCATATTTTGAACACCTTCAGGGATACATACATTTTGTCTGCGATTTACTTGATTTTGAACAGTTTAGAGATTTACCAAGTCAGATATAAAGTTGGATTTTGATCTACAGTGTGTCCACAATGTCTTGTCACCCTGGTAAAATACTAACTGAATTTCGTTGTATTCCAAGCTCTGATGATCGCTTACGACTTGATGTTTCTGGTGATCTTGACACAAATTGCTCAACTAATGCACACTTGTTGCCTGGGAGATGACCTGCCAGTTCTTGGTTTATCTTTTCCAGTTCCCGTTGTGAATAGTTTCTTTTCCCCATCTCAACAGAGTCCGTTTTGCAGGAGCTGCACGAGTGAATTGGTTCTGGAAGTCTGCACGAATATTTTCAATGGTTTTGCCATTACGTGGTCGCTCATGGACCCAGGTACGAGCCAATATACGTTGTCCAATCGTATAGTTGCTGCTATCACACATTTCAAATGCGTCTGAAAGAAAAATGAAACTCAGTTAGTATTTTACTAAAGTGACAAGACATTATGGACACCCTGTATATATATAATTGAAGTTAAATGAAAAGCAAAAATTACAGTTCAGGACTTTACTTATGAAATGGT
>JAJOZX010002405.1:620000-635000 GCA_023014485.1 Bathynomus jamesi | reverse complement strand
TTAGGTTAACTGAATGCCCGGTTAGGTCAACTGTACGCTCTTGATGATTGGTTAGGTTAGGTCGTGATATTTTCGTTAGTTTTAACGAAAATATCACAACTTAACCTAACCAATCGTTAAGGGCGTACAGTTGACCTAACCGGGCATTCAGTTAACCTAACCGGGCATTATATCCCATAGAATGAATTGTTTGTTTTATTTGTCAAAACTGGGGGGAGTATTTCCACGTGGAGCGGACTGGGGTGGAGTATCTTCAGGTGGATCGGGCTCGGGGGAAGATCTTCAGGTGGACACTCTGGGGGGGGGGGGAGATCTTCAGGTGGACGCTCTGGGGGAGATCATCTTCAGGTGATCCCAGATCAGTTGTACACAATGATGATAGAGTGAACTAACATAACCACTACGACTCCTATCGGTGTAACCTTAACCTAAAAATTTAACATAAAAATAAAATAAATTTTGGCACCTGAAATTCAAGGCCCCCAATTTTTCCCACCTGAAGATCATGGCCCCCAGATGAGGCTGGGGGCCCTGATCTTCAAGGTGATCCAAACTTTTTTTACACTCCTTTCAGCATCTTCATTATTTTTGTCTTACGCCAGACACAAGGGTTTATATTTGTTTCATTCCAAATATAAGCATGAACACGTGTTTATAGTGACCTTATTTTAATTAGAAGCTCAATTATGTTTTATAATATGCGAGAAAAGTGAGAATTTACAGGTTATATTTATTTGAAAGAATCCACGTAACTTTCATTGTTAAAAATGGTCCGACAAAGTTACCTAATAAGAGGAAAATACAACAAAAGTTACGGAATTGTTACGGAACGAAATAGAGAGAAAAAAAAAAACAGCCTTACTTTTGCTCAAGCTGGAGAAGTTACGCTAATGTTGCACATCGAATTCAATGTTACAAAAAAGTTAAAATGTGTAACTGACGTGTAAATTAGAGTTAAGTATTTTTAGGAGTGTGGGTAGCCTAGTGGTTAAGACGCTGGGCTGTTGATCGGGAGGTTGTGAGATCGAGTCCGGGCGAGGACTGTCTAATTTCTGACCACCTGTGCTGGGTCGTGGATCGGATTCCACGTTAAGTTGAGGTGGAGCATGTACGAGCTTGACTTTCGTCAGAATGAACAATTCGGACGGAAGCAAAACCAATGTTTACCAAGGTTTGATATGTTACACACAGACCGTGCAATTTAGGGTTGTTAAAAAAAAGCAAAAGTTTGAAATTTATAGGTGATGGTATTTTTTCCCGTTATATAAGTCAATAGAAGTCCATTGATACCATTTTTATCAAAATCAAATTTTGTTTAGGGGTTCCTCATTGAGGTTGAATTTTTGCTTTAAGGATTAAGGAAGTTAAATTTCCTTAATTATGAATCTAATTTGTATATTTCTATTGAAGTTTACTTGATTTTTGTACAAAAGAAAAATGAATCTGTTCCCAGACATTTATTTGAATTACATTTTGGTACTAATTCTGGTCTGTTTTTTTAGTTCTGCATCGTGTGTCTAACGTAGAATGTTCAGTGTGGATTTATTGAAGTTGGGTATGGTGTTTCGATGTTTTTCAACTGCTTGTAGAAGTCATTGCAATTGTTCTTCGTTTTTGGTTATCGTTTTTGTGAAGTCCTGGATCATGGCGATGCCTCGCTCGGCCACATCATTGGTGACTTTAAGACATTTGACAAAGTTATAAAAAGTATTGAAGTCCTGATCATCAATCCATTCCTCTACCGGTTTGCTCATTCACGCGGTTGAAGTAGCATTCAAGTGCTGGAAAACAAACCACGATCTTTCGTCTAGTATGTCTATCAGCTGTGTGTCATTGTCTAGGAGGACTAGGCTTTCTTTATTTTCTTCCGACACTGGTAGTGAGGCCAGCTTTTGTGCCATGTCTTGTTTCTGTTTGCTGGTCACACAATCGCTGCAAAGAGCAAACACTACCTTTTCTGGCCTCATGTAAGAAGCGTGCCGTCGGAGAACACCTAGGGCACTCTCAGCTACTTCCTTGTCCACCATCTTGTAGCGGATCAGATTTCGGTAAAGGCAGAGGTCGTTGACAGGAGCATCAGCAGCAACTGGCGCTGAGAGCCAGGCTCGGACGTACAGTACGGCGGTAAACTGTACCATTCTTTGCAACGTCAGTAAGGTGCGTTCATCGTAACCCAGCTGTTCCCGAAACAGGTACATCTTCGTGTTGTAAATCACCTAAAATGGATAAATTCATTCATTTTTTTTATTAGATTCTATGCCACTGTTTTAATAATGGGCAAATTCAATGATTTAAAATATCTATAGGTACTATATTTGTCTATAATTTTTCTAATACGTTGTAATATTTGTCAGAGAATTTATATATTTATTATTTATACTATTCTACATGTTTTTACAAACCTTGGTCATCCAACGAGCGTGACGACATGCACCTGAACGACGGAACTTCACTTCGTGAGGCTCACGAGCTCCGAGCACAGTGAGTGTTAGCTCTGCCACCTCGCGATAGTCGTCACGGATAAAGTGACTGCACTCTTTCTTCTGTACCAACGTTTGAAGATTGCAGATCACCTGATTCCGCATCCGCTTTAACCACGTGTCGTTGATAGGAAGTATCTTGAAGGTTGCTAGATCTATATCTAGTCATCTGCACACAAAATATAATGCTCTGTTCAAGCATGATAAGTACATATTTTTTGTATTAAACTATCTGTGGTTTAAATTATAATTTTTTCATATTGTTTCATATTCAGTATTTTCTAAAACATAATATAGCAAGATATCTTACCTGTCCTGTAATTCGAGAAATCTTGATTCAGACGGACCACTTGTTTTTCCAAATAGTTAGCCGATACTGACCCTACTACCAATTCTAAAACATGATGGCGACATTCTAGATGGAGTAGCCTTCTTCCCAACATGCTTTGAAGCCTGACTACTGCTCCCTGAATTCTTCCTGTGTTACTAGCAGTTGTGTCGTAGCAAAGTCCAACGACACGTTCCAGCTCGTGTTCCACGTTTTCCAGCTCTTGAATGCTACTTCAACCGCGTGGATGAGCAAACCGGTAGAGGAATGGATTGATGATCAGGACTTCAATATTTTTTATAACTTTGTCAAATGTCTTAAAGTCACCAATGATGTGGCCGAGCGAGGCATTGCCATGATCCAGACTTCGCAAAAAACGATCACCAAAAACGAAGAACAATTGCAATGACTTCTACAAGCAGTTGAAAAGCATCGAAACACCATACCCAACTTCAATAAATCCACATTAAACATTCTACGTTAGACACACGATGCAGAACTAAAGAAACAGACCATAATTAGTACCAAAATGTAATTCAAATAAATGTCTGGTAACAGTGATTCATTTTTCTTTTGTACAAAAATATCAGCAAATGTTCTTAATTGCATTTTTATATGAAGAATACATAAAATCAAGTAAACTTCAATAGAAATATAATAATTAGATTCATAATTAAGGAAAAATTTAACTTCCTTAAATGCAAGAAATTCAACCTCAATGAGGAACCCCTAAACAAAATTTGATTTTGATGAAAATGGTATCAATGGACTTCTATTGACTTGTATAATGGGAAAAAATACCATCACCTATAAATTTCAAACTTTTGCTTTTTTTTACCACCCTACCGTGCATGGAACAAGAAACACTTCGGGAAAAATTAAATCCACTTTAGCCCGAATAAGTAATGGTAAATGAGAAATACCAGCTTTTCTTTTTCATAATGGAAGCCCAACATGGGCAACGGGTCACTATCAAAGAGGCTCCAAAATATAGCTTCCCTCACCAGCTATCTGCCAAGCAGATAGGACCCAGCTTTGGGACAGGGTCTAGGGTTCAAAGCTGTCTAGACAACTGCATTCAGAGATTCAGTATAACCCAGAAACTTGCTAGTGACCCATTGCCCACGTTGGGTTTCCATCATGAAAAAAACAACTAGTATTTGTCATTTACCATTACTTATTCGAACTACAGTGGATTTAACTTTTCCATAAAAATTCCTTGTTCCATACATGATGTGTGTGTGTGTAACATAAAAGTTTCTCAGGGAACCATTCTGAGTTGTAGCATATATATATATACACACATACTATATATATATATATATATATATATATAAAACCTTGGTTTTGCTTCCGCCCGAATTGTTCATTCTGACCACGTTAGACCTACAATTTAACGTGGACTCCGAACCACGCCCCACCAGCAGCCTAGCTTCTTAATCACTAGGCTACCCAGGGTACCCATTTATCTACCAACCAATTTTTATTGAGTGGAAGGATGAACAACTGGGTTTTGCTGCATGCCGCCTGCCATCACCGGGTCTCGATCCCGGGGCCGATGGATTCGTAGTAAGGACGCTAACCACTACACCACCGAGGCGCATTATATATATATATATATGAAAATTATTTCACGAAGGTAACACGTGAAAAATATTCCTGAGGATGTCATTAGACGAAAGCGCTTGAGCACCATTTTGTGTTTCCTTTCCTTCGTGGTTTTATTCATCATATATATATATATATATATACACAGGCCCTCTCAGAGATCCAGAGAGGCCTGGGCCACTTCCAGCTTTTGAGGCCCATAGCTAAACCCAATTATTACTTTCACTGCAAAACATTATATTCAAACCTGAAAGTTTCTAAATTTAGAATTTAGCTTAAGGGGGGCCTCAAATTTAGAAACTTTCAGGTTTGAATATAATGTTTTGCAGTGAAAGTAATAATTGGGTTTAGCTATGGGCCTCAAAAGCTGGAAGTGGCCCGGGCCTCTCTGGATCTCTGAGAGGGCCTGTGTGTATATATACTATATATATAATGCGCCTCGGTGGTGTAGTGGTTAGCGTCCTTACTACGAATCCATCGGCCCCGGGATCGAGACCCGGTGATGGCAGGCGGCATGCAGCAAAACCCAGTTGTTCATCCTTCCACTCATATATATATATATATGGGATGAATTTCACAATTAAACACGTGAAATAAATGAATGATGTAAACCAGTGATGCACAAACCCTGGCCCGCGGGCCAAATGTATCCCCCACGGGTCTCTTCAATTCAATGAAAAAGTTTGAATATAAAAGTGACCCAATTTATGACTTAGATGGAAAGTAAGTAGGCTAATACATTTAGTTATTTTCTTCGCTTGGCCCTCACATCAAAAAAAGTTTGTGCACCACTGATGTAAACCCACAAGGGAAAAGAAAAATGATTCCAAGGCCTTTCGTGTATTCAGAAGCAAGTACACGAGGTGTACTTCTGAATACACGAAAGGCCTTGGAATCATTTTTCTTTTTCCTCGTGGATTTACATCATATATATATATATACACTTTCACTCTGCTGCTTTTGCCTTTAATACTTATTAATTACTATACGTTTATTAATTAAAATGTAGAAAATTAATTATAGTTATTTAGGCAGAAATTCATTCAATTATTGTAAGGTAAAACTAGTTTAATTATTTAGTCTTTGTTACAATATAGCGAACATTTAATTCCATTTATTAATTGATTTTGTGGATAAAGTTTATTTTTAAACCAATGTTTGATCATTTTTACGATAAAAGATACATTATCATTATATGCTTTTATCATTCATCATAACTATTTGGACTGTAAATGGGGTGAAATTGCCTCGGAATAAGTTTTATATAAATGCGGTCATTGTAATTTTTATTCAATGTATCATTTCGATTCTGTAAAAATTCACGCGCCATGCTTAATTTTTGTTCTCAATTTTCGTTTTCGTTTACAATTTGCCATACTCATGCACCTGAGACAACATGCACATCATGCCGTGTCTTCAATTAAGGAATACCTCGAAATTCGTCGTGAATTTGCGTTGGTGTAAATATCATGTTGCTGTGAATAGCGGATACTGCATATTGCATGGCTGAGATTTCACTCACTGGAGAGGAATGGAGTTTGTGCATATTGCCTTTGTACATATTGTATTATTGCCACAACCAGATTTGAAGCTGACCTCGCCTGGAAAAAAATAAAAAAAATATATATATATATATATAACCTTTGGTTAGCTTCCGCCCGAATTGTTCATTTTGACGAAGGTCAAGCTTTTCACTCCACCTTAGACCTACAGTTTAACGTGGAATCCGAACCACGCCCCATCAGCAGCCCAGCGCCTTAACCACTAGGCCACCTAGGGTACCCATTCATCTACCAACCACTTTCTTTATTGCGTGGAAGGATCAACAGCTGGGTTTTACTGCGCGCCGGCTGCCGTCGGGTCTCGAACCGGGGGCCGATGGATTCGTAGTCAGCGACGCTAACCACTACACCACCGAGGGGCATATATATATATATATATATATATATATATTCTTTTGGCATGTTCTTTGGATGGAGCCATGGAGCCTGAACGTTGTAACACTTATGTAGGCGCACTCCGCACAAGCATAAGTGCCTGCCCATTTCCAACTCGCGATGGGGTTACAGAGTGCAAGGCAATACTGAACGAAGATGCGTTCTGGTGGCCTTGTCCTCGCTTTGAAGTGGAACTACTCTGGGTTAATTGCGTGTTGATCTACGTCATTCACGTAAAGCCTTAACTCTACAGGATGAGTCAAAAGTCCGGAAACAGGAAGGATAGGAAACTTTTATTGCAAAAAGACATTTGTTATAAGTAATGTTATAAGATGTGCTCTATATGTTCTCCTTTCACTTCCAGACATTTCTGGACTCTGTTTCCCCACTCGACCTGGACTCTTTCCAGGATATCAGGCTGGATTGCAGCACAGGCTTCTGTAATGCGCTGCTTCAAGTGGTCTGTGTCCCGGATCTTCAGACCATACACAATGGCAGATACAACACAATACACACCATGCACAATCATCCACCGGCACATTCATGGTTCACTCACCTATCTGCGAGAAAAAAATTTAAAATTAGTCCTATGTTTCCGGACTTTTGACTCACCCTGTATATATTCGAATCTGGTTGTGATCATACAACGTCGTGGCGATCAGCGAAGTTAGTCGACATTGGGTCTGCATTCCAGGTCCGGTGCTAGTGTCTCCGAGCAACTGATCCAATGAGAAAACGGACATAACTAACGAAGGTGATATAGTGGTTCGGATACCACGTAAAGCTGTAGGTTCCCTCTTTTGTATGACCTTTTCTCTTACGAAGTTAAACACACACACACACACACACACACACACACAGTTCTTATTTGTGGGTGTAATTTCTACCATGCAATTTGCGGACTACGCTGTTCACAACTTCACAGTTATAGTGAGATTTAAGAGAAGCCAGAATATGGTCTGCGTACACTATACAGTATAGTACGTAATCTAAATTAATCTCGGAAGTAAAAGAGAAAAAAGAAATTCTCTCATTTATTTCTCTTGGAAACAAATTAATAACCGAAACTAGTTCGCAATACGCGTAATGACGCGTATTGAGGACTAGTTTCGGTTATTAATTTATTATAGTTATTAGTAGAGGAGGGAAAACCCCCACATTTACTTTCTGGTGTGGGAAATAGGTCCTTAGGTAAGTGATCGAATTTTCTTTCTTGAATTCAGGCGAGTTAAAAAGAGAAAGGTTAAGAGTTATTTATGTAGTTTACACTCACACACACACACACACACACACGTACGCGCACACGCACACACGCGCACACACATATATATATATATGTGTGTGTATGTGCGTGTATATATATATATGTGTGTGTGTGTGTGTGAGAGATATACGAAGCATATCGAAGTGCGTTATCGCATGTTACGATAATTTTAAATATAATTTGAAGAATTAAGAACATAATTACATTAAAATGTAATCTACGATTACAGTCAGATGAGATTAATAAAGTCAAATTATATATTTTACCTTACATTATTTCATAATTAAATGCCTAAATTAATAATAATAATCCCAATTTATTTTGTCTCTTGTGTGGGGACTTCCGCTCAACAGTCAATTACGAGAATTAAGATAGGAAATTGTGTAAATAGTCCAAACCAATATAATATATATATATATAATATATATATATATATATATATATATATAATATATATATATATATTATATATATATATATATATAAGCACACCGGACAAAAAATTAGTCACCCCTCTCAGAATGTACCTAATAACGTGTGACGGCGCCTCTGGCCTTGATAACCGCACGAATCCGGCGAGGCAGAGACTCTACGAGGTTGTGCATGTACTGAACATCGATTTGCTGCCACTCGTTCATCAGCCGGTCCCGAAGTTCCGCCAGAGTCCGTGGGTGTCTATTCCTGCGCTTCACTTTCTGTTTCCAGCCTGAACAACACCGACGCATTCAGGATTAAAGGCTTCATTGGACCTGCGATGTACTCGTCGCTCCCATCATTGGAGAACAAACAAAAACGGGACTCATCGGACCAAATTACACGTTTCCAATCTGCCGCAGTCCAGTTTTTGTGCCTCTGAGCCCATTTATAACGTGCCAATTTGTGACTTGCTGTTAACAGCGGCCTCTTCCGTGGTACCCTGCTCCAGATGTCCATCGCATGCAGTTCTCGTCACAATGTCCGTTCGGAAATTGGTCGCTGGAGAACCTCATTGGTTTCTTGGAGCAATTGTTCTCTGGTTTGAAAACGATTTGCAGTTACTAGACGAGAAACATGGCGGCGGCCCCTATTGTCGAGAATTGTTTTCCGGCCACAGTTACGCCGTCGATTGTCAGTTGATTGCGAACTACACCACTCTTTGTAAACTCGCTGGACAGTACGCGTTGACACACCAACAAATTGGGCTACTTCAGACATTTTGTGTCCGTGGGCTCTGCCAAACACGATGGCTCCTTTTTGCCACTGAGTAACGTCTGCCTCACGACCCATTTTGCAGACTATATCCAACACACTTTGTTCTTCACCACCTCACGAAACAGATCTGATCCTGTGTGCTACGTCACCGCTACTTGTCACTTACCAATGCTACATCAGCGCCCTCTGTGTGACCTTGAACTTCCTACTATCGGTGCTATTAAGGGTGACTAATTTTTTGTCCGGTGTGCTTATATATATATATATATATATATATATAATATATATAGAGAGAGAGAGAGAGAGAGAGAGAGAGAGAGAGAGAGAGAGAGAGTTCCTTATGAGAATGCAAATTCCTCCTACATTTTTGTCGTTGAAGTTACATTAGCTCTTACATGTTCCATCTTTTTTTTTTTTTTTTTTAATTTTTAATTACTTACGCTCGCATTAAAGTAGATGGAAGTATCATTAAAAAGATAGTAGGGCTATTAAAGAATGCGTTCTTTTACCGTATATAACGATTTTTTTTCGAATTTCAATCGCGTTAAGATTTTAATTAAAAAAACTCTAAATCAAATTGCTACTACTTCGTGCTACCTCAGGATTTTACACACCCAGTTTTTTATTTTATCTTATGTTAGGTTAGGTTAATCTAACTTAACAACCTAAATTTAACTCCAAAAAACATCTACAACAAAGTAGTAGCTATTTCGCGTGTAGGAGGAAAGTGATACAAAAGATTGCACCAAATAGGAGCAAACGTATGGAATATCACGCATCTTTATATATATATATATATATATATAATATATATATATATATATATATATATATATATATATATATATATGCGATATCATTGCATAAATCCGTCCATTAAATCTATATTGATAAATACAACAGTAATTTATGAGAAAATCAAGCGGATACATTTATCAGTAAGTATCCTTCACACATTTGCTTGAAAAGATGGGAAGAATGTGCGTGTGTACGTATAATAGGATAATGTGTGCATGTATATAAGAATAAGTGTGTGTGTGTATGTGTATTTAGTGTGGATATATAAGTACACGAGTATCTATGTGTGATATGAGAGAGAGAGAGAGAGAACATTCGCGTGGAGTGTGTGCGTGTGTAATCAGTACGGATGTATGAGTGCACGAGTAGCTATGTATGATATGCGTGTGCGTGTGTGTGAGAGAGCGAGAGAGCATTTGCGTGGAGGAAACGCGAACGAAGCAAGCGAACCAAGTGAAGCAATAAAAGAAGAGTAAGTGAAGCTGAACTTCAGACGAAGCCACTGGAACAAAACCAACGCGGAGCTGCAAAACGTTCGATCGCTTCGTGTTTAAAAAAAATATATCTTTTAAATTGTTATTTTTTTTAATGGTTTTTAAAATTAATTTTTTTATTCTATTTTTAAAGTTTGTCTGAATGCGATATTTATATTTTGTTTACATAATATGTATGAAATTAAAAGCAAGTGAAAGCTTGATCATCTTTTTTGAACTTTAATATCTCTATTTAATATTAGTGTTGGATAATTAATCTGAAGATCAGGGCCCCCAGCCTTCGTTAGTTAGCTTATAAGGCTAACTAACGAAAATATCACGACTTAACCTAACCAGTCGTTAGGTCAACTGTACGCCCTTGACGACTGGTTAGGTTAAGTCGTGATATTTTCGTTAGTTAGCCTTATAAGGCTAACTAAAGAAGGCTGGAGGCCCTGATCTGCAGGTGATACTTAGTGTTCTTTGATCATTTGAAGATCAGAGCCCCCAGCCTTCTTTAGTTAGCTTTATAAGGTTAACTAACGAAAATATCACGACTTAACCTAACCAATCGTCAAGGGCGTACAGTTGACCTAACGATTGGTTAGGTTAAGTCGTGATACAGTATTTTCGTTAGTTAGCCTTATAAGGCTAACTAACGAAGGTTGGGGGCCCTAATCTTCAGGTGATCCGTATTCGTTATACAAGGACGCACTATACAGATATACTATAAGTGCACGTTATCAATACATATATACACTATAAATACACACTATAAATAGTGTATATGCGCGGGTATACTCTAACCATATTGAGAGTCTATTAATGATATGTTAATATCATTTTTCTCATCTGGTACACTATTTATCCGTTCATACACCATAGAATTTCTCTCATACGCAGCGAATTAATTCAAACTAACTTTATAATTGAGTTAATATCAATAAAAACATGAAAAAGCACTTAAAATGTATTTTACCAAAAATAGATAATTCTATAAAGGCCAAAAAATTTTCAAATTTAGGTTGGCATTTTTAAAAAATTCATTAGTATTAATAAAAGAACGGAGGACCTTTTCCAGTTTGTGTACCGTTTTTCATATAATTTATTTTTGCTTTATAAGGCTAACTAACGAAAATATCATGACCTAACCTAACCAATCGTCAAGGGCGTACAGTTAACTTAACGATTGGTTAGGTTAGGTCGTGGTATTTTCGTTAGTTAGCCTTATAAGCCTAACTAAAGAGATTGATATTATCACTCATTTTTGATCTGAAAAGAAACAAAAATAAATTATATGAAAAACGGTACACAAACTGGAAAAGTTCCAGAACGGATAATGCTAAAAATGTTACGAAGTAATCCGAATTTGGAGTTGACCTTTTATTAATTTCAGTGCCCGCAGCACGATACTGTTGTGGCTTTCTGAAAAGGTCACAATTAGCGAGTTTGATATCGCAAAAGTACGTAAATTCACGTTTACTTTTTAAGAAATTATAATAATTTTTGGTACTTACGTATTATCGGGACTACCAAACTGTTTATTATATATTTTTGCTCTCGTCATTTTCGTTTAAACTAACGAAAATATCACAACTTAACCTAATCAATCATCAAGGGCGTACAGTTGACCTAACCGGGCATTCAGTTGCCTTCGGGCATTCAATTAACCTAACGGGTTAATAGTGGTTATTTCACCTAAATATCTTCTGATCTTTTCGTATTAGGCGCTCGCTGTCACATTTCGGGCAAGTTAAAGATGAGAGAATAACGCCGTAATTGATAAAAGCATCCATTGTAAACATTTGCGTCAACTGAATGCCAGGTTAGGTTAACTGTACGCCCTTGATGATTGGCTAAGTTAAGTTGTGATATTTTCGTTAGTTTAAACGAAAATGACGAGAGCAAAAATACATAATAAACAGTTTGGTAGTCCCGATAATACGTAAGTAGCTAATTTTTATTTCCATATTGTGAAATATAATTTAAATCCCTTAAAAATCTAGTGTTTAAAAATTTATTTATTTCTGTCAACAGAATTAAAGAAGAAGGAAACATGTTCAGAACTAAATGTGAGTGAACCAATCTTCGTTCTTTCCTCGATGCACAGACAAGTAAATAATAAGACCGTTTATTTACCCAAATTTAAATAAAATACTCGATAATCAGTATGACAGTTTACAAAAACGGTTTATCAAGTCAAAATTCGACACGATAAACATCGTTAATTTACTCGCTAAACCTCTCAATCCCCCCCACCCCACCCCACCCGAAAAAAAATAGTTCAGAGTTTATCTTCGTAGCGGGAAGAGGTGTGTGTGTGGGGGGTAGAGGGGTTGGGGGGGTTGTGAATCTTTTCGTATCCTGAGTCAACGTCTGCGCATTATTTTATTTTTTTTTGTTCCCAAAAAGGAAATTAAAAAAAATGGATAAAAAATTTTATATTTTAATTTTTTTCTTTTATTTATTTTCCAAAAAAATATATATTTTTTTTCAGTTTTAGTTTTTATACTCCATTTAATTTTCCAGAAAACGGGGGGGGGGGGGGGGGCGAGCGTCGGGAAAAGTCTATTTCAAGGGGGTAAGGGGAAGACAGTTGTAAGTGTTTAAATTGGGGGTGAAGTAGGGTGGGGGGAGAGATAAGGGAAGGAAGAAGTTGTTGGGGTAGTGGGGGGTGAGGATGTTAAGGAGAAAAGATTTTGGGGGTGAGTAAAAATCATACATTTGCCACCTGCTTCTTTTGTTTCATTTTTGTACGTTAATTTTGTTCGATTTTTTTTTAATTTATTTTTTAGTGTTAGAGGGGTGTAGATGGGGGGGGGGGGGGGAATCATGGGGTAGGGGGAGGTGGGGTTTCAATGTTTTTTTTCTTTCGATACAGATTTATAATTATGAAGAAAATTATATGTTTTGATTTTAAACAT
Organism: Bathynomus jamesi; assembly: GCA_023014485.1. NCBI lineage: Eukaryota > Metazoa > Arthropoda > Malacostraca > Isopoda > Cirolanidae > Bathynomus > Bathynomus jamesi. Next base: position 621,997 of record JAJOZX010002405.1, on the reverse strand, counting down.
TACCGCCTCATAAATTAACTTACCACTTACAGTTCATTCATTATTCATCATTATATATATATATAGATATATATATATATATATATATATTAATATATATATATATATATATATATGCTGTTGCCATTTAATTAATATGGAAGTCATTTTTCTGGCAATAAATTTTTCATCTTCATTTCATTTCATAATTCATTATGAATAAATTAAAGAACGATTTAGCATAAATTTACTTTTTATTTTTTATATAAATGTATAAATAAATAAACAGATAAATATAATGTACATTTTTATTTAGTGGTCATTTTCTTGTTTTGTTTTTCAAAATTCAGCAACTATAACTGTGACTTCAACTATATATATATATATATATATATATATATATATATATATATATATATATATATTTTAGAAGTGAAAGGAAGAGTTATATTGAGTTATTTAAGCTGAAATTTTATATATTTCATTGCGTGTCAGGTGGTACTTGGGGAAAATAATTTTCGTGTCTAAACTGAATTATATTATATATATATATATATATATATATATATATATATATATTATATATATATATATATATATATAGAGAGAGAGAGAGAGAGAGAGAGAGAGAGAGAGAGAATTTGGTTACTTTCATTCAGTTTGAATAACTGTTCAGGTCGATCTTTTTCTGCCCCTCTACAACATTCCGTCTCATTTTGGGGTTTAATGAAGGGGAGAGTTGCTTTCGTAAAGTCCATAAAGTTTCTACCCAGTGGGAATTTCGCTAATTAATTAAATACATTACCCCCATTCCCCCCCCCCCCCCCCCCCGCTTTTAAAAGACTGGGGAACATTTTTATTATTTATAATGCTTTCATAAATAAATGTATATCTCACTGGGTAGAGACTTTTCGTCATTCCCTGACGAGGTGTACTGTTGAATACAGGGAGAGACTTTGAATCGCTTTTCTTTTTTCCTTATGGGTTTGCATCATATATGTATAGGGAGGAAACACAAACTTGCTGCACATGTTGCTCATGAAGAATCATGCACCAAGATTGATGATAATAAACAACTGGTGTCTGCAATTCAAATTTCACTGGTGATAAACCATGTATGGAAATATCGTCAGTACATTGACCCTATTTGCTTGGTAATGCTGCGGCAGCTGTTCGTACCCTGAAATGGGCGTATGGGCGTAATGATGCTCTGAGTGAAAAGATGTCTACCTCTTCATATTTGCACAAACTATGACTGGATTGATGAATTATTATATATATATATATATATATATATATATATATAATATATATTATATATATATATATATATATATATATATATACATCTCATTAACTTCGTTGCTGTTCCGTGCGTTGGTCTCTCTTCACACGAAGGTCAAGCTGGTGGCCCCGCTGGTGGAGGAGCGAGTTGCTCTCTTGCGCTCTCCACCGCACATAGCCAGGTACACCAGGCTCATCTGGTACCGTCTTGAGCCAGGCATCTAGTCTTCTCTAGAAGACTTCAACTTTGACCCCTATAACGTTTCTGAGGTCCTTTGGAAGCTGGGTAAAAAGTCTTGACCCCCTGACAACTTAGCTATTTTCCTTCAGTGTTGAGGAGGTCCCTTCTCGGACCTTTAATTTGGGAACACTACACATTCTGCCTTTCCTATTTTCCAGTGTTGTTTGAATGGTAATTGGGTTTAGTTTTAGGTTTGGTACCAGTTTTTCGATCATTTTCCATATGTAGATTATGGTGTACCTCTCTCTTCTTCTTTCCAGGGAGTACAGATTTAGTTTACGTAGTCTTTCCCAGTAGTTGAGTTCTTTGCAGCCATCAATCTTGGCTGTGAAATGGCTCTGCGTTTCTTCTAGTTTATTAGTTTCTTCCTTTTTATATGGGGACGTCAAAACTGAGCAGTATTCAAGTTTTTGTATAATCAGTGTTTTTAGCAGGGGAATCATTACTGTCCTGTCCCTTCTTTTGAACGTTCTTAGTACCTGTGCCGCGACTC
>JAJOZX010002405.1:607500-615000 GCA_023014485.1 Bathynomus jamesi | reverse complement strand
TTCTGCTGCTCTTTGCTCGTTTTTAGCAACAGCCTTATCAATGGTACCCATTTTTCCATGACGTCCTTTCTCACGTGCATTTCAAGAATTTCTTATCATCTATTTTTATAAGCTGCATAGCATTCTCATGAGCAATGTCAAATAAGTTTTCCAGTTTATCTTTCCATTTTTCTTCTTTATTATTTAAATTTTGTGATCTTTTCAATTTGTTTGCTTTCTTTTTCTTAAGCAGCTGCCATCCTTTAGTATTCCTTGAATTTTATCTACTACATGTATTCTTTGTTTTGCTGGTATTCCTGCTTTTTTCCAAACTGCTAGCACATTATCCGCAGTAGAGCAGCATGATTCTCTAATGCCTCGCTTTTAATATTTCTGTAGTGCATGAAGAGGGCCATCATTTCCTTCTCTGATGGTAATACGTACGTTTTTAGTACTGCAGGAGGTGCCCAATTAGCCATACTTCAGTTTCTTTTCTTGTAGAACTTCCCCAACTGAGCAACTGGGTGATGGTGAGTTAGGCCTAGCTTCCATAATCGATTAATTGGTATCAAAATTACGAGTTCCAAGCAACAATTAAAAGCAAGCTAGTATATAAACCATTAATTAAAAATTCTGAAATATAAACAATTAAACATAAAATCATAAGTTGTAAAAACAAACAAATTGAAAAAAAGGGAAACTTTGACGCCTGGTAGCACATAGTAAATTTATTTAAAATTCACCAAATTTGGCATACACTACTTTTTTGTCATAGGGAACAAAAATACAGGTTGAACAATTAAAAAAAAAACTTTGATTTTTTTGAATCACCCTAAATTTATATATATATATATATAATATATATATATATTAACACACACACACACACACACACACACACACACACACACACACACACACGAGGGCCACTCAATGTATTTTGCCCCACCTTTTTTTTTCTTTCCAAGTTTCCTTGTAAGTTCCAGAAATTTTGTACACAAGTAGTTACATACCTTTTTTACAAGTTTTATTTTTCCATATAGTCTCCATCCTTTTCTATGGCTTTCTTCCACCTCGAAACAAGGACCTTTATTCCTTGCTGGTAAAAGTCCGCTGGGTTCCGCTGGAGCCACTTAACCTCTTCAACAACCTCATCGTCACTCTGAAACTTTCTTCACGAATAGCATCTTTCATTGGCCCAAACAAATGGAAGTCTGAAGGTGCCAAATCCGGGCTGTGTGGAGGGCGGGGTAACACAGTCAAGCGCATTTTTGGGATTGCCTCTCTTGTTTGCAAACTGTTGTGTGGTGTTGCGTTATCGTGCAAAAGAAGGACGTCTTCCAGTTTTCTCTCCGTCGAACTCGCTTTATACGTCTCTGGAGTCTCTGTAGGGTAGCAATATATGCCTCTGAGTTGATTGATTGTCCTTTCTTCATAATGTCCACCAGAATCACCCCTTTCATGTCCTAGAAGATGGTGGCCATAACCTTTCGTGCAGAGGAAGCCATTTTGAACTTTTTCTTGTGGGAGTCTGCGTGATGCCACTCCATGGATTGGCGTTTTGTTTCAGGTTCAAAGTGGTGTACCCAAGTCTCATCCCCAGTCACAATTCGTGAAAGGAAGTCATCCCCTTCTGTCTCGTATCGAACCAACGATTCAGAAGCAATTTCTTTTCTTTGGTCTTTGTGATCTTCAGTCAGTTGGCGAGGAACAAACCGTGAACACACTTTTGAGTATCCCAGTTGCTGAATTATCGTATTCACACTTCGTTCACTAATTCGCAGCTCCAGTGATAGCTCCTTGTATGTGACGCGCCAATTTGATCGAATGATGCTGTTAGCACGTTGCACAGTGTGAGATGTCACAGCCGATGCCCGGCGACCGCTGCGGGGCTCATCGTCGAGGCTGGCGCTCCCTCTCTCCGATGATCTCACACGTTTAGATCATCGTCCAACTGTGCTTCGATCAACAACAGCATCTCCGTAAACGTTTTGTAGACGTTTGTGAATATTTCCAACTGTTTCCTTCTCTGCGGTTAAGAACTAGATAACAGCTCTCTGTTTACGACGCACATCACTGTCAGACGCCATTTTCGAAACTGCGTTAACCATCGGTTTTATACAAGGGCGTTTAAAAGCGGTTTTATACGAGGAGGGGAGGTTGAAACTGGAAAAATTCGATTATGTGAAGCGCAGAAAGTTCAAACTTACGGCCCAAAAGACATTTCAGCCCCATGGCCTATTATTTAGTTAAGAAAAAAGGGTGTGGCAAAATATATTGAGTGTCCCTAGTGTATATATATATATAATATATAGTGACGCTCATAAGTATTCGAACAGAAAAATAGCTCACTTATATTCGTCCTTATCTTTTGTACTATGCATTGGATAGTTATGAAAAGTTTACCGTTCGTTTGGAAAGAAATTAACAGATAAAAAAAAAAAATTTAACTTCAACATATACTGTAAAACATCAAAAAATTTGAGGAAATGAAAAAGCTAAAATGCAAAAATTTTCGTACATTTATTTACAAAATTATTTAATACTTTGTGTGTCCACCTTTTGCTTGAATGCCTTCAATGATTCGTTTTGGGTATTTTTCTACAAGGTTTCGACATCTCTCAGGAGAAATTTTAGCTCATTTTTGTAAAGAAAATTGTTGCAATTTATTCCGATTCGAAGAGTTTCTCTTGCGGACAACTTTTTTCAAATCAAATCATAAATTCTTTATTAAATTGAGATTTGGGCTTTGACTGGGCCACTCGAGAAGCTTGAAATTCTTTTGGTGAAGTCATTTCATGGTGATCTTACTTTTATGGTTTGGATCATTATCTTGTTGTATTACCCAATTACGACCCATTCGTATCTCCCAAACTGAAGGCAATACTGTACATTTTCTTCTGAAATTTCCTGTTATTTCTTTCAATTCATGATTCCATTGATGGCAACAAACTTTCCTGGATCAGAAATCCTAAAGCATCCCGATAAAAGCAAACTACCACCACCACCACCATGTTTATTCGTAGGAAGGCTGTTCTTTTCTTCGAGTGCAGTTGTAGAGGCATTGGGAGGTGATTATAGTAGTATTTCTTTCCATATTTGCAGACCCCCTGCCTTGCATACTACCGTATATCGGGCGTATAAGTCTACGGTCCAGATTAGTCGATCCCCTAACTTTCAACTTCAGATTTAGATTTTAGCTTATTCTGGGTGTTTAAGTCGACCACCAACTTACCAACATAAAAAAGTAGAACTTTGTAAAAACCTTGTAAAAATTAGCTATCAAATCCTTCATAATCATCATCATAATCATCATCTGACATCGTAAGTTCATTATATACATCCTGAGATACATTTGCGAGTGCTTCGTCGTATGGATCCAATTCAGATGTTGACCAAAAGCGAGCTAATGCGGGACTGAGGACCTATGACAAGTAGACCCGTCTTTAAATAGGAGCTAAAATGGAAAGTGGAAGGTTAATTTTTTAGACTGGGCCTATAAGTCGACTCCCTACTTCAGGGGCATAATTTTAAGCTTAAAATACCGACTTAAACGCCCCAATATATGGTACTGCAAATGGTGGGATGATAAAATTTGCAGCTGTCGCAAATTTACACTGACCGTTATTATAATAGAAATTGTACATGGTGGGGTGCTCATATATACACACTGGCCTTCCTTATATCTGCAAACGCCCTTTACATAGTATATACATACAGTTCTTTCCACATTATCACTCGAGGCCTTTAGTTCTGTTGTTTCATTGCTTTTTCGGAGATAACCTCAGTCTATTGTGATTTCCCACTTGTTTTTCGCTATTTACTATAATCATTCTGGTGTTCTCCAACTGATCTACGTACGTTACTTTTAGTACTTTTGTTACACTAATATTTTCTCCCTCTTGTGTGTCGGCATCCCGACACGTGCCATGTTTGTATCTGCTTCACTTTGCTTCGTCTTCTTTCCTGTTTCTTTCTGCTCATCATTTATATTCTCTTGTTTTCGCTGCTTCCTCAGCATCTCTTTCCGTGTTATAAACCGTAAACGAGTGTATTTCCGTTATACATCTTTCACAGAAATATTTTTCTTCATTTAGTTGTTTGGCACTTGCTTGCTTGCTTGCTCTTTCCAATTCATGCAGTTAAGATCAAAGGGAAATTGACAAAGACCATCTCTAATTATCCTCGATTCATCGGTTGCATTATTGCAAACTTTTCATACTTCCACTTAAACTATAAATACATCAATGAATTTTATATATATACTGTATATATATATATATATATATATATATATATATATATATATATATATGCAGTAAAATCACAGAATAACACGTGATCTTATTAATAAGCAAACAACCACAGGGAAAAGGAAAAAGAAACACGAAGTCCGAGCGCTTTCGTGATATATTCACATCTTCAGGGAAAAACAAGTAATAGAACTTGTTTTTCCCTGAAGATGTGAATATATCACGAAAGCGCTCAGATTTCGTGTTTCTTTTTCCTTTTCCCTGTGGTTGTTTGCTTATATATATATATATATATATATATATATATATATATATATATATATATATGACCTCGTTGGCACTATAATAATAATAATTATGTTAACTATATTAGGTTGATGAGGTTAAGTTGTTAATGACTGATTGCTTGAGGTTAGGGTCACCATTAATTTTTGAGGATCAAATGTTATTAATTAATGAAAGTAATAGAGTGAGTTTTCTTCCTTTATTAAACAAACTAAATGGTATATAAGTGAGGCAAATAAAGGTTGCAGTTGTTTGAATGCAAGTTTAGTTCAAATTTATAAAGGTGCACTTGAATAATGACTTAAATATTATAATACGCGCGAGGTAATGAAAGTCTTTATATAGGACCTAAAGTTAGGCGAATGACACCAGGCCAATGAGGCCTGTTACACGTTGTTACATGGTGAGATCTCTCGTGTCACTGGAGAACGAGGTGAGATGCGATCGAGGCGTCGTGCCCTGGAGTCCCTTATAACGAAGTCGAGGTGTGGCGTTCAGGGCAGAAGGAATGCTTGAGGGAGTCTCGCGATGTGACGTCATCTTGGTCGCGGCTGTCGATGGAACAGCGGACTTATTGTCAAGTGGAAATCGCGAAAGTATTTGAAGGCGTCTCTGCCGCTATATATATATATATATATATATTTGTTTCGTTCTCTCTCTCTCGTCTTGCGCAGAATATCTCCTATACAAGCGTCGTTCTTTACGATATATATATATATATATACACAGGGTGTCCGAGAATTATCTGTACAATTTTTGGCTGTTATTAAAAGTCAACCATGAAGTGTAGAAATTCCAGTGTTGTCCCATTTTACAGAATCTCATTAAGTTTTTTCTGATACCACGTTTTGACAAGTTTTTTAGAAATGTACGCGGGTGACGGACATTGATGATTTAAAAGCAAGAATCACAGCTGCTATTGAGCGAATTGATGTGGATATGCTGCAGCGTACATGGCAACATTTGGAGTAATCGATTGGATGCTTTGCGAATCACTAATGGTGCACATATCGAATGTTTGTAACAACGTTACTTTAATAAAAGAAACTTTTGAAAATACAGATTCTAAATAATCTTGTTTAAGAATTTTACGTGTGTTATCAAGAATTTTATTAAAAGATGAAATTGTACAGATAATGTTCGGACATACTGGAATTTCTAAAAACTTGTCAAAACTTGGTATCAGAAAAAACTTAATGAGATTCTCTGTAAAATGGGACAACACTGGAATTTCTACACTTCATGGTTGACTTTTAATAACAGCCAAATATTGTACAGATAATTCTCGGACACCCTGTATATATATATATATATATATATATATATATATATATATATATATATTATTATATATATATATATAATATAACCTAAACGAGGTTAAAGAGGAATATATGAGGTTTGTTCAAAAGGTATCCGGATTGATGCGATTCTAGACAGAATATGGTCTTTACAGGGTTTGGGGCTTAATCTCCCTCAAAGTACGTTCCTTCTGAAGCCATACACTTTGCCCAACGATCCTGACACTGTTGAAAACATTTTACGAAAGCACTTTTCGGAATGGCCAAAAGCTGCTCCGTCGAATTTCTTTTAATGGTCTCAACATCATCAAATTGGTGTCCTTTCAGGGTTTGTTTGAGCTTCGGAAACAAAAAAGAAAGTTGCATGGAGCCAAATCCGCCGAATTATGGAGGCTGATGCACTTCGGGGAAGAGTTTTTGGCCAAAAATTGCTGGAAAGTTGCTACGAGTGAGATAGCGCGTTATCGTGATGAAGCATCCAGTCTCCGGACTCCCACTTCTGCTGCCGTTTCCTTCGAACTGCTTCACGTAGACGTCTCAAAATTTCAATGTAAAATTCCTTGTTGATTGTTTGTCCCTGTGGAGCATATTCATGGTGCACAACACCTTCACAGTGAAAAAAAAGTAACATGAGGAAATCACTGCGAAACAAAGCACGTTTAACTTTATCGGCTCACCACAGTAGACTGACGCTACACAATGAAGTGCAACCGTATCAGTCAACTTGTCTCGACAGCAGCTGACGAGGAAGCTTCTAACAGTGAACTGTATCCTCCAGCGCCGGGACACGTCAACGCGAAGAAGAGGCGACGTCAAACCGAAACATCAACGCGCTGGTGGCCAAACTTCCTCAAACCTCCGTGCAGCGGGCTGTCTACGGTTGGCCAGACTGGCAGTCGACGGCCTTGTTGCGTGGCACGGTCAGAGTGCCGATCGGCTCCCGGGGCCAGACCTATTTTCAGCGTGCTATTTTTTCATTTACGGGGAGCACTTGCGTGCTCCCCGGACTACTCTTACTCTCCGGCGACATTGACTGTACCACTCTAGCACAACGTAGAACACAACACAACATCACTGGTGCGCTGAACTTCTGGTCCACTCCGGAGAGGGCGATCGGTTACCTGCGTGCCGCCGGCTTGCTCGATCAGGGTGGGCTGATCGGCTAAACAACAAAAACTTGTCTCGACATGTAGATACATGTTTAACACAGTCCGAATACTTTTTGAACAAACCTCGTTTGTGTGCATATATATATATATATATATATACACACACATTTTAACTTCTGATTAATCGAGGCCCATGGTGTAGTGGTTAGCATATCTGACCGGCAATCGGAAGATCCTGGATTCGATTCCCGGGTGGTTACCTCATTGGTGCTACTGTAGTATGCGGTCTACCTACGATTCGGCGGTCTACCTTTTAATTATAGCTTATTATCTTATTATTTTATTATTAGGTTAATTGTACGCCCTTGACGATTGGTTAGGTTAAGTCGTGATATTTTCGTTAAAACTAACGAAAATATCACGACTTAACCTAACCAATCATCAAGGGCGTACTGTCGTATGCGGTCTACCGTTAAGTATGCGGTAGTAGTATGTTTAACTTCTTTAATAATTCCTTAATTGTGTAAATTAAATTATAATTCCTTTCAATTCATTTTCAATTCCTTTTAAATA
>JAJOZX010002405.1:582500-605000 GCA_023014485.1 Bathynomus jamesi | reverse complement strand
ATGATGTGAATTAGGCTATAATTTTTCAACAGATGGCTTCAAAACTTCATCTAACGTGGTTGTATACGATGTGAATTCATTCTGTCCCTTCACAGAAACAATTTTCCTTCTATAAATTATATGCCTCCCCAATACCATGATGTTTCTATCTCCGAACTTTACAGATGGAATTTACAGTCAGGGTAGAAAGCTTTCCCAGCTCTTCGTCTCATATCCCCAGCTCCAGAGGATCCAAACACCCGTGGCATGCAAAGGTGCTTAAATTTGTTATAATTTTTAAGGTGTGCCTAACACCCATGCTTCAACATGACTCATGATATTAAAATGATCATATCCCACCCTTGGTTATAGGTTCTTTCAAAGTTGCTTTTATCCGATCAAAGCATCTTCGCCCAGTCGTCGGAAGTCCAGTTTTTGTGATCCCGTGCCCACTATCCAGTGAAGCCTTCTTTTTGTTGACCCCAAAGAAACAAGGCTTTTTCTGGCTTTTATACCCTTTGAGACCTTTATAGTTTAAACTTCTTTTGATGGTTTCCTCCGAGACATCTTTGTCAGCTGCAACCGTAAATCGTTATGGAGGTCAGAAGAGGTTTTTCTACGATCCCGAAGTAACAGGTGTCTCAGATGTCCTTTATCACGAGGCATCAAAGCTCGTGTTCTCCCACTACTCGTGTTCTCTCACTACTACGTGTTCTTCTACTAGAGTACGAGTGCATCTTGAAACCTTTTTTAAAGGGGGTTTGAACTGCACATTGAGAGCATTTCACTTCTCGGAAGCGGCTTGACGAACAACTTGAGGGAAGAGTAGCTGAATCTGTGCTATCTCTACTTCCGTCAGTTCCCTTGTCATTATCATTTTTATACTGACAGATTTATTAATTACACCCGTAAATATAAAAGCAACATTATCTTCATAAAATTATTATTATAAAACAAAAAGGATTCTTTTGTATTTAATATAGTTTTTTGCTATTAATAACCAGATTATCACATTATTCCCATGCATAGAGAGTAGAATAGAAAGTATTATAATTTAAAATTATATAATTATTATTATTATTCACTGTTTATAATAATTTATTTTGTATTTTCATCATAACAGCGCAAATAATGTCAAATTTTCGAAAATTCTAATAAATATTATCAGTTCTATATAATGTAAATGTCATAGGGATGATAATACATACCACTTTGCATGGGAGCGTGCGTATCACACTTCCTAGTCCTTCCTAGTTCGTTCTTAAAGCTGATCCATACACATTTTGTAGCACACAAATATTAACTCCCATTAAGGGGATACAGCCGCTATAAGAAATGGTTTTAAATTATGGAAACAAACTTTCGACCTATACCAAGGCATTTATCAGGTGCGATGAAGACCTTAGAATAGTCCGAAAGCTTTTGCTTCAAATAAATCCATTTACTATCGCGGTTTCAATCCCTTAATTCAGCTTCTCGTAATTAAAAATATTTACTTAATGTTAACTTGTCTTTTCCTACAGAAAATAATTTGACTTAAAAATCGGTGAAGTTTAATCGGTAGAAAATGAGAGGATGGGAATTCATTTTAAACTGTTTTGCCATGATTGTCATTCCTTTTACTCATTTATTTCACTGTTCTTACTATTTCCAGTTTTTAATAAACATTTCGATGATAGATAAAGAAATAACTGAGTTATATATATATTTTTTTTTCAATATTTATCATGGGGAATGTGTTGTTATCCGTTAAAAAGGTTTTTTAATCCATTTCATAATGTTGAATGAATATTCATTGTGTCCATAAGTCATAAAATGGACATATATCCTATTGTTTGGTTCTCACTGGATCCATACTAGAGTAAAATTGGGTAAATTATATATATATATATATATATATATATATATGTGTGTGTGTGTGTGGTGTGTGTGTGTGTGTGTGTGTGTGTGTAGTTTCGCAAAAAAATGTCCGCTATGGAAACAAAGTTTTCTCCCAAAACCGTCAAAATATTAGGCTACTAATTACTAATGACTGGTATTAGTTTCTGAAATTTTACTACGATCAACATATTAAAGTGTGCAAAGAAAACACAAAAAATTACCAATTTAAGTTTTTTACGCCTTTGACAAAATTTGTTTGTAGGCGAACTATTTTCCGAAAGTGTATACATTTACAATAGGTATCCGAAAGTAGCTTGTGATGAAGTCGACTTGCTGCGATGATGTTAGGGCTACGTCGCGTCGTAGCCAATGTCGTAACACCGTTTCCCGTTAATCAGCGAAGTTAAGCGATACTGGGTCTGGGTGGTAGTTGGATGGGAGACCGTCTTCCGCATCCAGATTATGTAGTGACCTGTGGTTCAGATCCCACCTAAAGTTTGTACGTCGCCTCCATTATATGAGCTTAGATGTTGCGAAGGCAGTTAAACAACCCATCATTACATTCTTTGGATGACGTTAAATATGGTCATGGATGTACTATAGCCAAGAATAAACGAAAAACATTAACCTACTTTTTAAGTTCGTCGAGAGAGAAGATGTCCGTGGAAGACAGATGTTATTTCCATTTTTATGAAAGCGTGAACGGTGGTTTAATTGCATTTACTCGCAACAGATGGCGTACATGGATCACTTCTCTCACGTGTTACCAGAGATGAATGTTGCACGGTTAACTTAAGAAAGGAGGATCTTTTTTGGTTCTCCGGATCGGTTGAGTAGTTAGAAGAGTCTTGGCCTCACCATGCATCGACAGCGGGTTCGAGCCACCTTTTTGGGGGATATAGGTATTCCGACCCGTTGTCATTATTTTCTTTTGATATTTTGATAATATGAAACCCAGCGTTAGATGTGGCTTAATATATATAGTTGGCCAAGGTTGTAGGCCTACTATAATGAAAGCAAATTTAAATGAAGAGTTTAAGCAGGGTTACCAATGGTCTTTCGCCATAAACAAATGGCATATTTTACCAAGGAGATAAAAATAGTTCTGTTTTTTTTTTTTTTTAATTAGCAAGAATAAAGGAAATATTGGATCACATGAAGAGCAGGGCCCCCAGCCTCAATTACCAAATGATATCTTCGTTAAAACTAACGAAAATATCACGACTTAACCTAACCAATTGTCAAGGGCGTACAGTTGACCTAACCGGACATTCAGTATAATTTAATTATTACATTTGATACTGTAAAGCAAAAAACAAGAATACATGGGGGCCCTGATCTTCAGGTGATCCGAAATATCTTTTTACGGTGAATAACGGTTGTTTACATACAGGTTTGTGCAATATTATGAAATGCTTGTTAACGGCAGTGAGTAGTTTATACAGAACATAAATTAATGGTGCAATAATGTTAGTTACAGTAATTAATAAGGAAGTACTGTATATGGAATGGCCTTAGGGTGGCCAGACGTCCGGCTTTAGGCGGACAGTCCGCCTTTTGAGCACTGTCCTTAGGGTGGCCATTTCCAAATTTCCAAAAAGGAGGACACTGCGTATGTGGCCGTACGTTAATATATATATATATATATATATATATATATATATATATATATATATATATATAAACGTACGGCCACATACGCAGTGTCCTCCTTTTTAAATGGCCACCCTAAATTATGGCCTATCAACACGGATAAGCTTTATACGACAATAATGAGGCCTATTAATTAGAATAATCCTTACACGAAAATAATGAAGCTTATTAGCAAAGATAAGCTTTACAAGACAATAATGAGGCTTATTAACGAGGATAGGTTTTACATGACAATGATGAGGCCTACTCACAGACACGCACTAAAGAAAAAGTAAAACGCCCAGAACGGTTGGAGTCACTTTTAGGATCACCTGAAGATCAGGAGCCCCAGCCTTTGTTGAGTGTAGGACAAAATCCCTCTAGGACATTGGCCTCCGAACAGTCCTACTTTAGGATCTTTTCCGTTTGGGGGCTAGCAGCGAATTTGGTGCTGGTTAAGTATGCGGTCTACCATCTGAGTTTTGACAATATAAACTAACGAAAATATCACGACTTAACCTAACCAATTATCAAGGGCGTACAGTTGATCTATTATTAATTTAACATTGTTTGTTTCTGGAATAGTATTTACTATTTACTAATAGATCAACTATTCCAGAAACAAACAATGTTATAATTAATAATAGATCAACTGTACGCCCTTGATAATTGGTTAAGTTAAGGGTATTATTCTACTATTACACCCGTCTAACGTCCAGCAATTATTATATGTTCATTAAGTAGATTTTTTAATTCTAAGACACTTTCCTTCTATAGCGTTTCCGTCGCAAATGCTTCGTTTTCGAGATATAAACATTTTTTTGGTGTGTATGTAGTGTGTGTTTGTACGGTCGTTTGTGTGTTTGTACGGTCGTTTGTGTGTTCGTACCTTCGTTTGTGTGTTCGTTTGTGTTGCCGTCACATGTCTGCCCAATCAGAGCGCTCCATCCATTTCGAATTTGAATTAGTTTGCTACCGGAATGGCTTCGTGTGACATGTGTTCATTCGATTATTACCGCTGTATTGTCGCTTTCTATGAAAATTTAGAAAAAAGTGTTGAGTTTCTGCGTGCTCACAGTGTTCTACCGACAGTAGTGAAGTGTCCACATTGTAAAATGGAGTGCACATATCGTCAAGACCAGAAACTGTGGCGTTGTGCTTAAAATGAAGAAAAGACGGTACTGTGATTATTCTGTCTTAGATTTAAAGGTAATTCCTGTTTTTCTTTTAGGTTAGGATAGGTTAGGTTTAGTTAAGTTAGGATAGGTTAGGTTTAGTTAAGTTAGGATAGGTTAGGTTTAGTTAAGTTAGGATAGGTTAGGTTAGGTCAATTTTGAAGGTGAAATTTGTTTTTCCTATGGTTTTTGATGTGTTTTGAACGAATCTGACCTTCAAAACCGTCGGAAATGACTCGTTTTCTGTGATTTCCCCCACATTGCCGGCTGGGGGGGGGGTATCTCAAAAACGAGTCATTTCCGACGGTTTTGAAGGTCAAATTCGTTCAAAACATCAAAAACCATAGGAAAAACAAATTTCACCTTCAAAATTGACCTAACCTATCCTAACAACCTAACCTAACCTATCCTAACAACCTAACCTAACCTATCCTAACTTAACTAAACCTAACCTAACCTAAAAGAAAAACAGGAATTACCTTTAAAATCTAAGACAGAATAATCACAGTACCGTCTTTTCTTCGTTTTAAGCACAACGTAACTTTTTCTACAACGCCAGTTTCGGTCTTGACGATATGTGCACTCCATTTTACAATGTGGACACTTCACTACTGTCGGTAGAACACTGTGAGCACGCAGAAACAACACTTTTTTCTAAATTTTCATAGAAAGCGACAATACAGCGGTAATAATCGAATGAAAACATGTCACACGAAGCCATTCCGGTAGCAAACTAATTCAAATTCGAAATGGATGGAGCGCTCTGATTGGGCAGACATGTGACGGCAACACAAACGAAGGCACGAACACACAAACGACCGTACAAACACACACTAGATACACACCAAAAAAATGTTTATATCTCGAAAACGAAGCATTTGCGACTGAAACGCTATAGAAGGAAAGTGTCTTAGAATTAAAAAATCTACTTAATGAACATATAATAATTGCTGGACGTTAGACGGGTGTAATAGTAGAATAATACCGAAATGAAAAACAAACATGTTAGAGCACTTTAAATAATTAATGTGTTTTTAACGAAAATATCATGACAACCTAACCAATCGTCAAGGGCATTCAAGTGACCTAACCGGGCATTCAAACAAACTTTAGCTGCCTTCACCTTGTTAGGATCTGGGTCGTGGTTGTGTTCAGTCACAGAAAGAAGTTCCTTCACCTCCAAATCTGTATGAGCACAACCTTTGCAAGAAAGTGCTTTCCTCTGAGAACATTCCCAGCGTATTCGTGTACTGTTGGCACTCTTCTTGGTGTATAAGTAGCCTTCTGCACACAGTTTGGAACCTCCTTTATTGTTCTTGATGATCTCCATGGTGGTTGAAGAGAGACTGATTTTCCGTCACTCAGAGAATATAACCAATGGTTAACTGACAGACGTGTAGATTCACACTAACAGCCCATAACCTTAACACCACGGTGGCTGAAGTGGAACTGATGCTTCAGATTAGATGTGACACCTGACTTGCCCTACCCAGCAATTTGTCCAGGGGGCTTTTGTCCGGACCCGGCCTTTGTTAGTTAGCCTTATAAGGCTAACTAACGAAAATATCACGACTTAACCGGATCACCTGAAGATCCCTACCCAGCAATTTGTCCAGGGGGCTTTTGTCCGGACCCAGCCTTCGTTAGGTAGCCTTATAAGGCTAACTAACGAAAACATCACGACTTAACCTAACCAATTGTTAGGCCAACTTACGCCCTTGGGCCTTGACGATTGGTTAGGTTAAGTCGTGATATTTTCGTTAATTAGACTTATAAGGCTAATTAAAGAAGGCTGAGGGCCCTGATCTTCAGGTGATCCACTTAACCTAACCAATCGTCAAGGGTGTACAGTTGACCTAACGATTGGTTAGGTTAAGTCGTGATATTTTCGTTAGTTAGCCTTATAAGGCTAACTAACGAAGGCTGGGGGCCTTGATCTTCAGGTGATCCCACTTTTATATAGTCTAATCTCGTATAGACATCAGTCACTAGTCCATAGGCTATTACGCGAGTGCCTAAAACTCTACAATGCACTGTAGGCCGTGACAACTGAACCTACTCAAAAGTTTACCAAACTTGGTGGAGTAGATTGTGTAGGCTGTTGAGATAGAGAGACAAACTTATAATTGGGAATGAACGTTGAAATCTTAGAAGCCATTAGTTTTTAAGTGTGGAATCGCTTGCAGAGGAATTCACGCCGATGCTCAGTAAGTTTGTTGTTTTCTGGTAATATGAAACTATAGGCCTTGTGCCGGTGATGAAAGTAGGCTAATTTTGACGGTGAAACCTATCGATCATCTGGATGATGATGAAGAGAAAAATTGAAAAAGCTTGCAGAAAAGGGGTTGCTTTTTGCTTAAAGAGTTGTAGGCCTGCGTTCGGTTTCAGAAATTCTTACGTGAGTGAGTGGATCTCTTCTGGGCATCAAGTGAGGAGACAAAATGCCGGTGAGTGGATGAGTGGGAAACGTCCTCGGAAGAGAGAGACTCTGGAGTTGGTGTCAAGGTCGCGAGAAGAATGGAGCTCGAGGTACTTCTACAACGGTGAATTTATAGGTTTCCGAGTACGCTCAGAGAGTGTCCTACGAAACCGTTAAACAAAGTCTCTTGCCGGCTCCTAAGGAAACCGTTAAACAAAGTCTTGCCGGCTCCTAAGGAAACCGTTAAACAAGGTCTCTTGCCGGCTCCTAAGGAAACCGTTAAACAAAGTCTCTTGCCGGCTCCTAAGGAAAACGTTAAACAAAGTCTCTTGCCGGCTCCTAAGGAAACCGTTAAAACAAAGTCTCTTGCCGGCTCCTAAGGAAACCGTTAAAACAAAGCTCTCCTACCCACGTGCTCTTTCTTTCAAGTGGGCAACGGGAAATTAATTAACTACAGAATTATGTTAATGCTTTATCTAAACCTTGAAACCTTTGTATTTGTCACTATATATACACATATACAATTACAGATTATAAGTCTGAGTCCATATGTCATTATGGACAAAAAGGCAAATAAAGACAAACATCACCACATTTCTTGGTTAATACATAACTTAAAAAATATGTGACACAACAAAAGTAAATTACAGCAAATGACTAATAATTTATGATAACAAGCTAATGACCTCTCCGACGATTGATGAAGGCTTCACATCTTGGAGACATCGAATCAACCAAAGCCTGTAATAGCCTTTCAGTGGTAACTGGTTGCCATTTCGATTGCAATACACGAAGGTCCCTGTAACTTTACTTTTAAGACACCATGTTCAACTGTTTCCACAAATGATCAATGGAGTTTTACAGTGGTGACTAAATTATTATGGTAACCTCATTCAGAGTCAAATTTTGTAGTTTTTCCTGTCATTTAGTCATCAACAATAATTTTTTTAAACTTTTTTTAAAAAACTAATTCATATATCTACTACCTCATAAAAGGAAAATAATTAGAAATTGCGATAAAAGGATAATATATCACTAATTAGTTGGAAAGATAAAAGTGCCTAAAGTAAGGTCTTATATTTATGGGTGTTTAAGACGGTCACTTCCGATCATATATTTGTGATTGCCTAATTACATTGTTAAAATTATTTACTATGGGGGTCTAGTTGATATTTTCCTGTTTAGATTTGTAAATTGAAAGAACATAGTCTGGGTGGGGGAAAAAGCAGCTCAACACAATATGGGTAAAAAAAATGATGTGACTCCACGAAAAAAAGCCAAAACTGAAGCTCTCTTGAACAGTATTAGTTATACGCAGGAGAAATAACAAAAATTGTAGGTGTTAGCCGGTAGTATGTGTATTCAGTTCTTAAAAAAACTGAGATTGGACAACACGCTTCTCCTGCACACTCCGGCAAACATAGCAGAACGAAAAAAATAATACCGATGACATCAAGTAAAATAGCGAGAACTTCCTTAAAAATAGACAAATTATATCGACGCAAATTAATAAGTTCTGAAACTGATATTAGTGCTTGAAATGTTCGCAAGTGCTTGTTTAATGCAGTTCTCCCCACCCGGCATCCACGAGTAAAACAAAAATTAATTGCTACAATGAGGAAACAAAAGATACATTTGGGCTAAAGACCACCTTAACTGGTTGAATGAAATGTGGAACAAAGTAAATGATTTGTTTACCAACTTCATATTCATCGTCATAATTTTTAATTATATTTTTAAGAAAATCATGTTGGATAAGTTTTTATTTTTAGTATTTGCTTTCCATGCAACTTGTGGATGCCTGTTATAAATTCTGTTTACCCATTCAAATTTGAAATTAACTTAAATATTATTCACCGGGTGGTATTTTAGGATGAATCAACGTTCCAAGTTGCAATTGCTGCCCCTCATTATGTCAGAAGACGATAGAAAGAAGAACGCCATGAAGATTGTGTGGTTCAAAGAGTGAAACATTCTACTCAGGTAATGGTGTCGGAGGCACTATTTGTAATAAGGGTACAAGCAGTTTATACATTGTTGCTGGTATAATGAACTCTAAAATTACGAGTATATTGAAGTCATTCGCAAAAGTTTAATGCCCCAAATCAGGGAATGATATGGGGAAGAAGAGTGCATTTTTATGCAAGATGAGGTCATATGCCACACCTCCAAAGCTTCAATGAATTTTTAGATAAGTCAAGGACTTAATACGCTGAAATGGCCAGGAAACAGTCTTAATATGAACCTGATTGAGAATATTGGGAAAATTGTGAAGAAAATTGTTGAGATGGCCCCAACCACGAAAGCACAACTCACTGAGTGTCTCATTAAAGTGTAGTTCCATGACGATGAACTTCTTGATTGTGTTAAATCCTCTGTTAAAAACATATCAAAGAGAATAAAACTCCTTTATAAGGCAAAATGAGGATTTACTAAACAGTGACTCTCAAATAAATATCATATTTCGGCAAATACTGTATTTGTATTTCCATCCTTAATACCATACCATACTATAGATTAATGGGTGCTACTGTGGTATGCGGTCTACCTACGATTGGTTAGGTTTAATCATGATATTTTCGTTAAAACTAACGAAAATATCATGACTAAACCTAACCAATCGTCAAGGGCGATTGACAATGGGATGTAAACAAACAATTAGTAAACAAGATAAGAAGCTATAATTAAAAGGTAGACCGCATACTACAGTAGCACCGATTAATGAATACCATAACAATTTGGTCACCACTGTATGCTAGGGCTCTCCTGTGGAAATTTCAGCACTTGGACCCTCCCCATCTGCTCCTGCCGCTCCGAGTGAGCCTTGTTGAGAATTGCAGTATATGTTTTGGGTCGTTGTCTTGCTGGAAGATGAATCCCTCCCCAGTTAAAGGAACTTCGCTTGGCAGTATGATGAACCACACAGATTTTACAAGATCACAAACTGCAGCTGAACTGAAGCAACACCAGATCACAACGAAAAGGTCACCATGTCTCACAGTCGTTGGATTGGAACTTTTTCTGGGTACATCGTCTCACAAAATCTACAACTTTCATTTCCAAAATGTTCAGTTTTGGTCGTATCACTCCGCAACACATTCTCCCTATCCATCACGCCAGTTTTTATCTTCTTTGCAAATTCAAGCTTCTTTTTCTTATTCATATCACTAAACGGCTCTCCGACAACAACTTTTCTTTGTAGTCGAAGTTCTTGAAGCCATTTTTTCACAGTGAACGTGCTTACAGCATTCCATGGTTCTGAATGGTTGCACATATTTCTGAAGCTGTTTTAGAGCGATTTGCTTGCATGAGAGTGTCTTTGAATAATGCGATCTTGTGCTGCAGTAGTTATTTTAGACCAATCTTGTCTGCTACGTGTATCCAAGCTGCCATTTTCTTGCACCCACTATAGGTTTTTTTTAACTGTTTTTTTTTGTGCATATTTTGAGTTCTATTGCAATTTCTTTTTGGCTTTTGCACCCTTTTGGAAAATGGATATTTAGATCTTTAATTCACGTGCTGACTGTTCACTGTGTGATGCAGAAGATTATTATAGACACTTTCCTAAAATATCTGAAAAAGAGGAGGACCGTAAATCAACTGATGTTTTATTTCTTAGCACTTAAGGCCTCACATATAGGGTGTGCCAAAATGATGTACAACTTAAAATGGCCGCCATTTTTAAACTAGTGAATATTTTCTCTCTATTTTCAGATAATATAAAGGTGATATAAAAAGTTTCGCTGACCAGAATTCTGGCCATGTCGGCCAGTTTTTCTGTCCCATAGCGGACAATGATCGTAGAAGCCTATTTTCCCACGAAGTCATATGTTGAACACAGACACAATTGTATAGGGACTTTCCAAACACAAGAATTCCCAATTACAAAACCTTCAAACGTATTGTGGAGAAGTTCAGGCATACGGGGAGTGTTAATAACCAGGTAAGGGGCCACAGCGGATAGAAATATACTGTAACACCTGAAGAGATCCAGGTTGTAAGAGAAGAGTTGCAAGCCTCGCCAAAAAAGTCAATACGCGGGCTTTGTCGTTGGTAGGAATATCACATACTACACATACACCAAAATCTGCAAATGTATCCATGCAAGATACAACACAAATGTTGCGAAATCAAAATGACAGAAATAAAAGAGAAATGCGTAAATTTTGTGTCAGCATTTCATCGTACTTGGCATGTGAACAAGCAGAACATGCAATTTTGGGCAGTTCAGCAGCCACATGAACATGTAGCATCACCATTTTCATTTCAAAAAGCGAGTTTGGTGTGCCATCAAATATAATGGCACTGTGCCATTCTTTTTCGAAACTGAAGCAGGACAAAACGTTACTGTGCACACAGAAAGATACGCACACATGTTGAAAAGGAAAGTTCTTTCGATACTGAGGAGGAAGTGAGGTGTGAACTTGAATACAGTCATCTTTCAGTAAGGTGGCGCGCCCCCTCACTCATGAAATGTTGTGAATTTCCTGAAACAACATTTCCCCGGAGCTCAGTTGATCTCGCGACATACTGACAATCCATGGCCACCAAACTCCCCTGATTTGTCACTCCTTGACTTCTTTCTGAAGACATCTCAAAGCGAAAATCTTTGGGAGCAATCCTCAGACACTGGACGAGCTGAAGCTCAACACTAGAAGGGAGATAAGACGCATCCCAACTAAGATTCTTGGCAGTATTTGAGAAGGTCACTGTTCGGCGTCGCCTCTGTCATCCAGAGCCAGGGTACTTGGATCGAGTAGGTCATGAACTATGAACAATTTCCGACCTCTTCTTCACGCGAATGAACCGCTTTTTTGTTGGAAACAGAACACTGACTCTTTCTCTTTTATTTAAGCCAAGAATGAACAGAAATCAACCCAAAAATGAAAATTTTATATCCATTTCAGAAGTTCTACATCATTTTGGTACACCCTGTATAGATAAGAATAATCATAAGATATTAAAACAAGAAAATAGGAGTAATAAAATGTATATATCAAATTTAAGTGTTTTATGAAACTAATGCAGTTGCTATGGAACTCTTCAGTGGCTTCACAAGACCCACTTCACCAGGCTACCTTTCACTATATAATTATTTGATAGAACTAGTTCTGTGCGGTATAAAAAAAAACACTTTAGTATACTGTTTAGTACTTTAGTTAGGTCAGTGTACTGTATTTGAACTATCTTATATCCGGTTTGTGTTTCATAAATACCCGTAAAATACATGAAAAAGGAGGCCGAGATGTCGCCGACCGAATTCTTATATATACTGTAATATACCTTTAGTTAGCTTCCGCCCGAATTGTTCATTCTGACGAAGGTCAAGCTTTCACTCCACCTTAGACCTACAGTTTAACGCGGAATCCGAACCACGACCCACCAGCAGACCAGCGTCTTAACCACTAGGCCACTCAGGGTACCCATTTATCTACCAACCACTTTTTTTTTTTTTATGTGTGTGTGTGGAAGGATGAACAGCTGGGATTTGCTGCGCGCCGGCTGCAGTCACCAGGTCTCGAACTTGGGACTGATGGATTCGTAGTCAGCGACGCTAACCACTCACCACCGAGGCGCATATATGTGTGTGTGTGTGTGTGTGTGTTAACCTCTGGGAACAATAACAGTATTAATAACAATAATAATAGCAATGAGTACGAGGACCATGACGTCATAGCGGGAATGGCTAATTAGAAATGGAGTAAAAGTTGTCGATGGAACGAGGAAAACCTTTCGAGGGCCACGATCGTTGAGAGTAAAACACCAGTTTAATCTAAGGGAAAAGTCATAAGAAATAATTTTCAGGGTCCAATTTTAATTTATTTAAAGAGAATTTAGATTATAATTTGGGGGCATATATTTTTTTTTTTTTTTTTAAATTTTGATTTTGGGGGAATTTGGAATGAGAAAATTTCTGCCGGGAGTAAATTTTAAGCAAAGGTCTTCTTGGAATGAGATAATTTTGAGGCTTAATTTACCGCCCCCTTCCCTCTTTATTTTTTTAGGGGGAAATTTTATGGCGGGGAGAGGGGGTTCATATATTTGAAGGTCAATCTCTTTGATGGGAGTTACTTTTTCAGCTGATGGCGGCAAAGAAAATCATTTGGGGGGGGGGGGGGGGGTGAACAGACAGACGAAGTGTGTGTGGGGGGGGGGGGGGGATGAAGCATTAACTTAACGAAATTTTTAAGGTAATTTAATAACATTTTTAATATAGTGAGTAAACCGCAAGAGGGGTGTGGCACAGTGGGGAGTTTTCTTTGGGGGAGGGGGAGTTAAAATTTAATGAAAGGTAATGTGGGACTTTCATGAAACTTGAATATCGAGTTACAATTTAATGAGGAAGAGACCTTCATATAGTTCATGCGAGAGAAGCACGTTTGTTATCTCTCCCAGTGTTGGCGCCTTTTACAGAGGGCTGACAAAAGTAAATAGACACCACGATGGAAAAGCTCGTCAATGGAATGCCAGAACGTGTTTCAGCTTTACATAATGCGAAGAGGAATGTAACACGAATGTAAAATATATTGATTCACTAAATCTGTTATTAGTTATTGACTTTTATTATCAAATTAAAAACTTTTGTCAATCCTTCCGTATACGAACATCACGGAGAAAAATGTAGGCCATTTGCACACTATATATCAAGTAGTTAACCAAATCGTAATTATGTGGTTGTTCTAACCGCATCTACAGTTTTATTAACCGCGTTTATTGGTCTGATGAAAACTTAAATACGCAACCACAGAAGAGTTGGATTAATTGTAGAATAGTTCGATTAATCATTTGGTACAGTGTTAACTATTAAGTTAACACTATATATTTAACTGTTTTAACCGAAGAATTTTACCCCTAAAGTGCAGAAACATCTTGCAGTTCTCCCTATTAATTCTCTCGTATTAATTTTTTACTATTTTATTAAGTGTTTTTTAATATTATTAATAATAATATTAATAATGATAATAATATGCTAAACGTTAGTTGAACGTACTTGCATCTTGCGTACATGTACATTTGCGTAAAAAAAGAAAACTTTCACTAAAAAATATATCACTTCAAAATGCCTCCAAAAATTAATATTATATATAATTAGTAAGATTTGTTTTTTAAGTTTCATTATTTTCGCCTGAAATGGTTAAAAAAAATATATATATAAAAAAAACGGAACTCACGAATTGTAAATTTTTGGAACATTTTGGAATTTTTGGGGGGGGTGGGGAAGATGTTTTTTTCCCTGTAACTGTACATATATGAATATGTATACGAACATATATATATATATATATATATTATATATATATATATATATGAATGACTGTGTATGCACTCATATGCGTATATATATAAATGAGTCTGTATTTGAATAATATAAATAAGTAACAGTGTTCACTAAAGTAGAAGGATGGTCAACATTATGAAGCGGTGTTACATTTTTATCTGAAAATTTTATGTTATTCTCCATATATATGGGATGAATTTCACAATTAAACACGTGAAATGAATGAATGATGCAAACCCACAAGGAAAAAGAAAAATGATTCCACGGGCTTTCGTGTATTCAGAAGTACACCTCGTCAGGGAATGAAGGGAGAAGGCGAGATGACAAAAATATACACATATGTATAGCGGGACAGAAAAATAAAAAGATTAGCACATGATTAACAAGAGTTAATTAGAGGCAAAAGGTATTTTAACAGGATATTGTCAATTTTATACATTCCCGCAGTTATTGAAATTATCTTTAAAATGGATAAATGCACATTCTAGAATATTTCTTTCAGTTATATCTTTGTTTTTAACGAGCGCTTTAGAACTGTCCCACTTGATACTATGATTACGTCTATCTATACATATGGTTAAACGATGCATTAAAATTATTTGCTGTTCTACACGCATATTTATGCTGTTTTACCCTAATGTCTAACGTTTTACCCATTTGGCCTATATACAGGGTGTTTATAAAGTCACTATCTATTTCAGTGAAAACGTAGCAAAAAAGTTAAAATTCAATAACAATATAATAGAAGGCATACATTTAATGAATACTTAACCATATGGTTCTACATGAGCACCATCAGTATTTCTACAGAGTTCGAATCTGTCAGCAGCATTGCGGAACACATTTTGGAGTATGACAGGGGTTATTTTTGTAACTGCTGTTACGATACGAGCACGTAAATCTTGCAGATCTGTAACCCTCGTTTGATAGACGTTTGATTTGATAAAGCCCCATGCAAAGAAATCCAGACGTTAGGTCGGGAGATCGAGCCGCCCAGGTCCTGTTGCCTCCACGTCCGATCCACCGATTTGGAAATCGTTCATTTAGGTACTCCCGAACAATGTTTGCGTAATGACAAGGTGCCCCATCTTGTTGAAAGACGACGGTGTTTAAAATGCCATTTGAATGAAGCTGGGACACTTACGTGCTTGTATCGTAACAGCAGTTACAAAAATAACCCCTGTCATGCTCCAAAATGTATTCTGTAATGCTGCTGACAGATTCGAACTCTGTAGAAATACTGATGGTGCTCATGTAGAACCATATGGTTAAGTATTCATTAAATGTATGCCTTCTATTATATTGTTATTGAATTTTAACCTTTTTGCTACGTTTTCACTGAAATAGATAGGGACTTTATAAACACCCTGTATACTAAGTTACATTTTGTACATCCGATCGAATACACACAACCAACCACATTATCCGGGCTATTCTTTATTAGGCGTGATTTAACAGTATTATTATACTTAAAGATTACATTGATGCCAATTGCTTTAAGTAAAGTCGGAAGATATTGAAAATTAACATGGTAAGGATATTTTTACGCTCAAATTCCTTTACAGTTACACTATTATAATACCTATTCTTGGCTTTCCTAAGGCAGTCATCTAAAAATGAAATAGGATAACATAATTTAGTACCAATATTCATGATATTGCATAACTCGGAATCTAAAAATTCAGGACTGACAACTCTCAATACTCTAAGAAACATAGCAGAGAAAATAGAAGATTTAATCGAGGGATGATGGTCGGAATAAAAATGCACATAAGAGTTATTATTAGTAGGCTTGCGAAAAACTTCAAATTTGAACTGATTAAAGCATCTCCGAATTTTTAGACCCAGAAAAGATAGGCTTCCATCATTTTTTTTTCATCCGTGAACTTAATTAGATGGGACTAAATTGTTGAGCTTGAATCAGTTCAAATTAGAAGTTTTTCGTAAGCCTACTAATTTATTCTGACCATCATCCCTCGATTAAATCTTCTATTGTCTCTGCTATGTTTCTTAGAGCATTGAGAGTTGTCAGTCATGAATTTTTAGATTCCGAGTTATGCAATATCATGAATATTGGTATTAAATTGTTATCCTATTTCATTTTTAGATAACTGCCTTAGGAAAGCCAAGAATAGGTATTATAATAGTGTAACTGTAAAGGAATTTGAGCGTAAAAATATCCTTCGCCTACCTTACCATGTTAATTTTCAATTCTTCCGAGTTTACTTAAAGCAATTGGTATCAGTTGTAGTCTTTAAGTATAATAATACTATTAAATCACGCCTAATAAAGAATAGCCCGGATAATGCGGTTGGTTGTGTGTATTCGATCAGATGTACACAATGTAACTCAGTTTATATAGGCCAAACGGGTAAAACGTTAGATATTAGGGTAAAACAGCATAAATGTGCGTGTAGAACAACAAATAATTCTAATGCATTGTTTAACCATATGCATAGATGTAACCATAGTATCAAGTGGAATAGTTCTAAAGCGCTCGTTAAAAACACAAATATAATTGAAAGGAATATTCTAGAATGTGCATTTATCCATTTTAAAGATAATTTTAATAACAGTATAAAATTGACAATATCCTGTTAAAATACCTTTTGCCTCTAATTCATTCTTGTTAATCATGTGCTAATCTTTTTATTTTTGTGTCCCGCTGTACATAGGTGTACTTATATTTTTGTCATCGCGCTTTCTCCCTTCATTCCCTGACGAGGTGTACTTCTGAATACACGAAAAGCCTTGGAATCATTTTTCTTTTTCCTTTTCCTTGTGGGTTTGCATTATCTATCTACAGGGTGGGCCGTAAGTTTCCATACATAGGAAAATTTGGATCAGCAGTTTCCGGATGCTTGGATTGGTCGGCGTGGTCCTGTGGAGTGGCCTCCCAGATCCCCAGATCTCACCCCCCTTGATTTCTATCTTTGGGGGCACTTGAAGGCCATGGTGTATCAGGAAATTTCCATACATAGGAAAATTTGGATCAGCAGTTTCCGGATGCTTGGATTGGCGGCGTGCGTGGTCCTGTGGAGTGGCCTCCCAGATCCCCAGATCTCACCCCCCTTGATTTCTATCTTTGGGGCACTTGAAGGCCATGGTGTATCAGGAAAAGATACGAGACATAAATCATCTAAAGGAACGTATCACCAACGCCATTACAAGCATAACGTCAACTGTGCTAATGCGTGTTCATCAACAGTGGGGAACACGTATTGAAATGTGTTTTCAAAACAATGGCAACCATGTAGAGCATATTATATAAATAAAAATGGTTGTCATAAAAAAATGTTTATTTTCCTATGTATGGAAACTTACGGCCCACCCTGTATATATATATATATATATATATATATATATATA
The DNA here is from genome assembly GCA_023014485.1 of Bathynomus jamesi. Taxonomy (NCBI): domain Eukaryota; kingdom Metazoa; phylum Arthropoda; class Malacostraca; order Isopoda; family Cirolanidae; genus Bathynomus; species Bathynomus jamesi. Next base: position 587,266 of record JAJOZX010002405.1, on the reverse strand, counting down.
TATATATATATATATATATATATAATATATTAGAATTATTTGCTGTTCCACACATATTTATGCTGTGTTACCCTAATGTCTAACGTTTTACCCGATTGGCCTATCTATATATACTGAGTTACATTGTGTACATCCGATTGAATAAACACAACCAACCCCATTATCCGGGCTATTCTTTATTAGGCGTGATTTAACAGTATTATTTCAGCTGTTACGGTACGGAAAAAGAAAAGACCTAAAATCCATGGAATATTATACCCCAAATGGACAGGAAATTCAGAGAAATTATAGAGCAAAAGATTTAGGGATTGTAATGACTGATGATGCGAAATTTGAAACACAAAATAAGATAGCCGTAAACAGAGCAAAGAGAATAACTGAGCAGATACTGAGAACCTTTAAACGAAGGGATAGGAATATAATGATTCCTCTATTGAAAACCCTGCTCATACCCAAGTTGGAATACTGCTCGGTCCTAACATCCCCATATAAAAAAGAAGACATTAGACAGCTAGCAGGGATTCGGAGAAGCTTCACAGCCAAGATCAATGGGTGCAAAGAACTAAATTACTGGGAAATGTTACGCGAATTAAACCTACAGTATATTCACTGGAAAGGAGAAGCGAGAGATACACCATTATTTACACTTGGAAAATAATGTAGAAACTAGTCCCTAATCTTACTCTGAACCCTGTAACTCCCCAAACAATGGTGGAAAGTAGAAAAGGAAGCCTGTGTCGTGTTCCCAAATTAAAGGCGAGACAGGGAACATCCTTAGCCCTAAAAGAAAATAGTTGTGTTGTGAGAGGACCAAGGAACACGAATGGTGTTGCAGTAGACATCTTCAAAAGAAGATTAGACGCCTGGCGCAGAACAATCCCCGATGAGCCGGGCGTACCTGGCTATGTGAGGTGGAGAGTACAAGAAACCAACTCACTACTTCACCATGCCAACTTGAGCAGCCCAGCGTCTTAACCACTAGGCCACCTAGGGTATCCATTTATCTACCAACCACTTTCTTTATTGTGTGGAAGGATGAATTGCTGGGTTTTGCTGCGCGCCGGCTGCCGTCGGGTCTCGAACCTGGGGCCGATGGATTCGTAGTCAGCGACGCTAACCACTACACGATATATATATATATATATATGTGTGGTTGTGTGTGTGTGTGTGTTGTGTTCCCAAATTAAAGCTACACAGGAACATCCTCAACCCTGAAGGAAAATAGTTTTGTTGTGAGAGGACGAAGACTGTTTAACCAGCTGCCCAGCTGCCCAAGGAACTAAGGAACACGAGTGGTGTTGCGGTGAAAGAAGATTAGACGCCTGGCTCAGAACAATTGCAGATGAGCCGGGCGTACCGGGCTATGTGAAGTGGAGAGCAAAAAGCCAACGCTCCACTTCACCAGGCCAATTCGAGAGGAGGGGCAACGAGCTTGACCTTCGTGAAATGAGGAATCATTGCACGGAACATTTGAAAGATATATATATATATATATATATATATATATATATATATATATATATATATATATATATATATATATACTATATGTAAATTAAATTTCAGTACAAAATTTAATCACTGTATTTAAATATTCATTTTCTACTTTATAATAAATAAAACGAAAAATGATATAGTACTTTTTAATGCAATTAATTTAACATTATAAAAAAAACTAAATTTTGAATCGCAGCAATGGTGCAATGGAATATTTTAACGGAGAATATTTAAAATTAATTTTAATACTAATTTATATTTTTTTAAAATTCAATTTTAGTTTGTTTTTTTTTAAATTTTCTGCGTATTTTAAATATAATTTTTATTTTGTAATAAAGGACGTTGATTTAATTATATTATTGTATTTATTTAAACATTTTTAGTGCTTATTCTTCCAATTTTTTTTTTTTTATATAAATACAAATTTATGGTGGGGAAGGGATGCGACCCGTGTATATGACAATAAAATAAGACATTATAAATGTATTTTATTGCCATTTAAGCCCGGACACCCTGTGATATATATATATATTTATTTATTTTGGTGAGTTAATACTGTATTTCCAAATAAAAGAATCATTCATCGTAAGAAGTCGATTCCCCCACCAAACATAAAATTTGGGGAGGTGATGGTGGTGGCGGCGGAGGAGGGGAGTGGTGCGGGGGCGCAGATCCCTCCCTAATACCAAATACTAAAAATTTACTTGTCGACATAAACAAATTAGCTTTTACACAAATTTCTAAACACGTCAAATAGTTGTTAATAAAGGAAAAGAATCCACTTTTAAGGTCGTTTTTACCATCTAATACGGTAATAAAATCGCCTTTAACGGGTAAACAAGACGTAATAAAAAGCGGTCTCCTACAAAATAGGTGTCGAGCACGTTCGACGTTTGTTTCCACGCACCTGTTTGTAATTAACAAACAAGAACTCCCTATTTGCTTTTCTTCTCTCTCAACCAAAAATCACCTAAGATATCCCACTCACACACACACACACACACCGAGTGTATATATATATATATATATATTATATATATAAACACTGTAACTTTCTGTGTTCAGATAATTGTCTCTCGTTGCAAGATGAGTTGAGAGACCTCCTTCTATATCATTTTACACTTTCAATTTTCATATAACTGCGTATTAGGAAACACTGTAGACTCGCATTTCTCTCTCTCTCTCTCTCTCATTTCCATCGTGCAACAGTGGAAATGACATAATCTTGCCTTTATTTTCCCTCATTTTCTTTTATTAGAAGTTAATAATTCATATCTGATTTGGTTCTGATATATAATTTTGTTAGTTTTTAATTTCTTTCGAGGTCAATATATATATACACATACTGCGTGTGTATATATACATATATACCTTCGTTAACCTTGATTTAGCTTCCGACCGAATTGTTCATTCTGAAGAAGGTTAAGCTTATCACTCCACCTTGGATCGACAGTTTAACGCTGAATCCGAACCACCCCCCACACCAGCAGCCCAGCGTTTTAACTATTAGGCTACCCAGGATACCCATTTATCTACCCAACCACTTCCTTTATTGTGTGGAAGGGTGAAGAGCTGGGTTTTGCTGCGTGCCGCCTGCCATCACCAGGTCTCGATCCCGGGGCCAATGGATTCGTAGTCAGCGACGCTAACCGCTACACCACCGAGGCGCATATATATATATAATTTTTACCTCTCTTATGCTTCAGTATTAATGTAGAGTAATTTTGTACTGACAGTGGTAAGATTTGGGATTAGAGGGGAAAATGGTGTGAGGGAAAACGAAGTTCTCCCCTCTTTACATTTCCGAGAGTATTATTTTAGTTTCAAAATTTTTTTTTTTGGCTTTTTAATCTGACGGAAAAAATTATCCGTTTGCAAAACTGTATTCTGAAATTATTATTATTAGTGTATATATAATATATATATATATATATATATATATATATAATATATATATACACACACACACACATATATATATATATATATGATGAATAAAACCACGAAGGAAAGGAAACAGAATGGTGCTCAAGCGCTTTCGTCTAATGACATCCTCAGGAACACTGAAGTACATAAAGGGTTACAGCCTATATATAGGTTACAAGGTGCATACATATATATATATATATATATATATATATATATATATTGGCCGGAAAAGTTGAAAGTGGGAAAATGACGCGATTACCTCTGATTATGGTGATTATCTTCTTCCTTCGAGCCCTTCCCAAACTAGGAGGCTGAATGGGGTAGGGGTTGGAAGGCTTTTCAGGGGTGTGAGGGAGATAGGGTATGGGGTGGGGTTGGGTTGGGTGGAAACATCCGCCCCTAAAATGGTAATTGTCCAACAAGTGCAAAATTAAATTATAGAGAGATTGTATAATGTCATTACTGATGCATATATATATATATATATATATATATATATATATACATTTTAAAAACTTGAAAATACATCATAAATTCAGTATGTTGCTTATATACGCAGTATATTAGTTCCGTTAATCGTAAAATTGGCCGTTCACCCTCCGAAACTCACACACACACACACACACACGTTTGGCGTCCTTACAGGACCGCGACATTTTTACACTTTCTCACATATTCAATTCTGTATCGCGACTAGGGTGGGCAGACGTCAATACCGGACACTCCTCTTTTTGTTTTCATGATGTCATGTCTGTCGTCTAACGAAGAACAAATTAATTAGATTTGATCAAATAAAGTTAAAATATTTTTTCGTTTATGATTTCGTTTTAAAATTGCGTAAATATTTGTTAGATGTTCTTTTTAGAAAAAGTATTTACACAGAATTAAAAAAAATTTCATAAATGCGTCCTCTTTTTCAGTGTTTGCGTAATGGCCACCCTAAACGCGACACTCGTCCAATTTTAAGAACTTAATAACTCTAACCAAACCTTATTTAGGCCTACCTGACCTAATCTAGGCTAACTTTAATTCTATCCTCTTTTTCATGGTAAAACACCATTTGCGTCACGGCAAATGTCGGGATACGCACGTTCGTGTCGCGACGGGCTTTGCGTGTGTCCTGGAGATCGTCGCGATTCCGTAGGTAAGACACACACACACACACACACACAAAATGTGTAATCAGGTCGAATGATGGATCATTTCTCTCTGTCTTTCCAATTAAAAACGAAAAATATGATAATTATCTTCAATTTATTGGTTTAAGTCAAAATTGAACAGAAATCCTATAATTAATCGCAGATCTCTTTCTGCTCCGCGTACTTCATACACACAATTAG